>PVKS010001151.1:0-57943 GCA_004027875.1 Aplodontia rufa
ATGTCATAAAAGTAACATATCCTTTTCTCCAAAAAACTATAACCACCTAAAAATTTTCTATTTTAACTTCAAGGTACTTATTTGAGCCAAGAATACACCCATCTCAGTCATGCACAGAGCCGTTTTCCTTTTGGGCTCAATCAACATGTGACCCCACCCAGAGCAAGTACACTAAGGTCCTGCTGAGCTGTCCACTGTAGACCATCTCTGAATGACAGCAAATCTACTCAGTGAACTGCCTTTTATAAAAGAGGTCTGGAGCCATGCAATATAAAAACATAATTAACAAAAGAGAACATTTCTTAAAAAGCTTAAACAAGGTAGTATGAGGCATTTTAGAATAATTTGATTTGCTTCCTTTTAAGCAACACTTTGAATAAAAGTTCATTATGATAAAACATTTTTTAAATACAAATCAAGAGGGGAAAAAGCCCACACGAAGCACACACATGCCCCTTGCTGCTAGTCTCTCATCATTTCCAGCTCAGTTAACCTCTGTGAAACTAGTACAGGAAAAATAAACCAGGCTGCTACTGTGGCAAAGACCACACAACTTATAATGGAACTGTTCCAAGGCCTGAAGTTCCATTTGAAAGTCACTAACAAAACCTTTAGAAATGTGAAGGGGAAAAAAACAGTCAAAGAACTGCCATCCTGGCAGGTCTTGAAATGCGTACTTATCCACATCACAAAAAGCAACCTCAAGTCCAGTGGTTCACTCTTTCCCACTGCATCTTCTTCAAAGCAATCCACTAATAAAACTGCTATTTTTTTCATAAAAAGAGAGAGAGTGGGAGAGAAGGATGAAGGAAAGAAGACAGATTCTGCATAAACTGAGGAAGGAAAAAAAAATTTCTGCCACCACATAACAAGACCTACAATAGTCCTTGACTAATCCACACTGAAGTCTGTTGGTTTAGCACCTAGTGATTTAAATTTGTTCCTTTATGCGTAAGAAACAAACACCACACTCTAATAGCAGCCAAGACACGGCAGGCCACCTACTTAGATAGCTGGAGATGCATTTTTAAGTTATAGGTAATAGCAGGTTTAAAGGTTGCCAAGTTTAAAAAGATTTCCAGAAACCAAGTCCCTTAATATGCTCCAAACCTCAGATTACTGATGTTGCATTACTTTCTATAATAAGATATACACCTATACTTTGCTTACTTAAATAAGCATCTGCAGCTATACCCACACAATACAGAAGGCAGACAGTTCTTGACTACTATAATTTTGGAAGAAAGCTGAAAAAAATCAATTAGGCATCTGGTAGAACTTAATAAACAGGATCATGAGCTTATTATCATGCAAATAACCTACAATGTCAAATATAAAATTGCTGTGTTAATCTCAGTGGAGGAAGAAAGTGACTTCCCCATCCATGTGACTGGAGGCTGAATGGAAGACCTCAGGGTGTACTGCTGGTTGTAAGGAGAACTGCCCCAGCGGAAGTGGTGATGACCCTGCAGAGTGAACCAGGCCTCACAGGCATGAGGCCTGTCTAGGAAGAGCAGGTCTCCAAGCAGGGCCAGAAGCCAGACAGCTTCCTGCAATAGATCAGTGCATCACCCCCCAAAGGTTGTCAATGCTTACTCCCTGATTCTCAAGATACTGCACTTAAATTAAGATAAGCCACCACTAATGGTTTACAATGTAATTCTAAACAGGGGTGGAAACATAATCTAGATCAAACCCTCAGTGATTCCTTTTCCAATTATGGAAATTTCTTTCTTGGGGAAGCAAGTCTCTTCCAAATAAGAAGTAATTACATTCTAAAGGTGAGATAAATTTAAGGTAGAAGATTTAACATAAGAACAAAAGCAAAAAGGAATGGTTATTTTGCCAGTTCCATTCTTTTTCTTCATCCAAGACCTACGTATCAATTGACACATAAAAAATAGTATTAGTTAACTGAAGTGAATGTGGTTAGAAACATCTCATATACACATAAGAATGATGTATTCTATCCTTATTAAAACTGCCATGGATTCCATGATTGGCAATGTGTATCAGTTCATTTTCTGTTGCTATAAACAGATTCATGAGGCTGGGTAACTTATAAAGAAAAGAGGTTTATTTAATTCACAGTTGGGAGGCTGAAAGTTCAAAGAGCATGGCACTGGTTCTGGTGAGGGTCCCTTGGTGGAAGCATCTCATGGCACATAGCATCACATCAGGAGGAAATATAACAAGATGAGACAGAAAGCCAGAATGATAGGCTGGGTACTAACTGGGGTCCCACAAAAACTACATTAATCCCTTCGGAAGGCATGATCCCAATGACCTAAGGACTTTCCCGTAGGCTCCACCTCTTAAAGATCCACCGCTTCTTAACATGCACACTGAACTTTTTTTTTTTTTTTTAAGAGAGAGAGCGTCAACCTTATTTAGTTTTTCATCTGGTTTTCATTGTTCCAACACTTAGTTGTGTATGTGGTACTGGGGTTTGAACTCAGGTCCTCACACATGCCAGGCTCCAGCCCCATTGAATTCTTGAGGGACACATGCAGACCATATTCAAATGAGAGCTGCAGTGAAGGGTGACACTCTGAGTGTTTGTCAAAAGCCATGTATTAAAATGCAAATGGTCCAAATTACATCACTCATAAAGAAACCTCAGTGAAACTAGCAAAATGGATCCTAACTATGAAACCCATGGCTACTCTTGAATTTACCAGAGCATATTGGCAGCTTTGTTTGATAGATACTTCATTTATAAAATGCACATACAAAAAAGAATGTCCTAAAAACATGAGAGACAACAGTTCACCAAACCCCATGACTCTCAGGCTAATCTCACTCCCCGTGTTTTAAGTGTGCTGTGTAAAACCCTCAGCAAAGATAACAGAAGTCTGCTTTGACCAACAGTCCCAATACACAGAGTAACAGTGCTTAAGTTTTCTGATCCTTGGACCCCAATGCCTTTTGTTTACATGGGCTTATCTCTAGCTATTTCCTGTATTGGGGTCCTTGGGCCACACTTTGGGAGCTGCTATGGAAACTTACACTTAGGGTGGACATGGCACTGAACTTTTCACCAGATGCACAGAAGCACCACGTTCAATTAGAAAATGTGCTAATGTGTTCCTCACAGACCTCAAGGCCAGGAAAGTCAGAGAATGTCAAAAATAGCACACTGCTGCGTCTTGCAGCCTTCGTCAGCCAGATCCCTCACATGGCCAGCTTCTTCTTAATGAAAGGAGTTGAAGGAGCCACATCACCACGGGCCCGTGGGGACCCAATCAGCTTAATTACAGACTGGCAGCTGGGAAGAGCTCTGAGAGCACGTCTGTGAGCAGAAATCTGCTGAACTTCCACTGGGAACCACAGCAAGAGCCTGAAACGAGGTTCTGTGGACTTCCAGACACATTTTATGTGAAGGAGGGCTGACCCTGGTGTCTTACAGCAAATCTGAGACACAGCAGGAAGCTTAGGAAAAGGAAGAACTAAACACTCAGCCATAGTGTATGTTAACCAGTAATACGAAAATTAAAAATGTCAACATCCTTGCTTTTGATATGGTTACCAACTCCAAATGGTGATTTCCAAAACCAAAACCAACCTGCCTCACCCGTATTCCATTTAAAATTAAATGTAATCCTTCAAGTTATAGATGAAAGACAAATCCAAAAGAAATCTAAATTCAGCATCCTTAACTTGTCCCAGTTGCACCCAGACGAGAGAGTTCTAGTCTCCTCTGCCAGAGGGTCCCACATCAAACACCCAGTGGCTCCCCATAAACAGACTGCATCACACCATAGAACAAAGAGTGCCCAAAATAGTTCCAAAATACTGCAGGGGATTAGCCAACAATTTTTTTCCTTAAATTAAATTAAAGCTGCTGTGATCTAAAGCTTGGCAAGAAGCATCAGAACTGAGAATCAGGTTAGCTTTATCATAAAGGAAAATGACTCAATCATCTTTAAAATGCTCTCACCGATGACAACAAGACCCCAAAAATCTATGACTAGCACTAGATTTTATATAAGCATGATTTTAAAAGGAAGTTATTCCTTCTAAAACTGTTATCAATCTGCTCTCTCTTCAAGCTGGTTTTGACAATGTCATTAAAAATTATAACTGCAGGCAATTCAGATTTATAAAATTATGTAAAAAATGTACAGTACACTATTACTATATTAGCATGTAGGGACTATATCTTATGATATAGGGACTATATATTATATTAGGGATGATATCTTATGATAGAAAATATTAGGGACCATATCTTATAATAGAAAATATTAGGGACCATATCTTATGAAAGAAAAGTCTGCAAACTATTTCACCTTTTTACATTGTTCCTTTATCTTAACTCAACTATGTGTAATAGTGACTATAAGTTATGTTTTATTTTTAAAAAATGAAAACCTGAACAGTCTATCTTTAATTTCATACATGAGACTGAAACAGTCTGTCTATAATTTAAGCAATAATACAGTATCACTCTAAGAAAATCCAGAGAGATGGGGAGGGGAAAATGTTCAACACATGATATTAACCACTCTTTATTAACATGTCTATATTTTTCCAAATCTTTCTTTTAAAAGTTACTCTTTCAGGGAGAAAATATAAAAGATTAAGACATCCATTTGTATACATTTATGACTTAAAACAATTCCTCCCTATAGAAATTCAGCAGGAGGGTCAATAAACTACATGAGTTTCATGAATGGACAGAAACTAAACTTTTCCAACATTTACTTCTTTTATTAATATTCATTAACATTAGAACTGGTAAAATAAAAAAACTTTTAAAAAAATAAAAAAGAAGAACAAAGTAGGCTAGCAAGGACATTTTTCAATAAGAAAGAAACAACTTTACAAATGACTCAATCATTCAATCAAACAAATATGGAAGGACACAAGGGGCCAACGTTAGAATTCTATCAAGTGGAGCAAGTAAATGCCCTAATTAAATTCAATTTGACAGGATTTATTGTGAGAAATTACTAAGTTTTAATGACTACAATATCCTACTGATCATATAGAATGTTTGTGCTGAAACAAATTTTACAAGTATTAAATATGGTTTATTTTGTCAGTAAAAAATATTTTAAAAAGTTGGACAATGAAAGAAAAGCATGTACCATAAAGTGTCCTGATGAAAGCAAAGGGGTCTAACTAACAAAAACTTAGAGGAGGTGACTGGAGGACAGGAAAGGAGAAAGCAACCTAAAGGAAACGCTGTACTTTCTCAAAATGAAAACCCTGAAAAGCCCACAGACGCCATGTCCTTGTGCTCTGCTTCACAATCCCCCTCACAGGGGGACGGGGCAGCTGCGACTTCTGTGGACTTCGACCACCCACACGATGGGGAGCTCCAAGATGAAAGGGCGTGCCGTATTCCAGGATCCGCCAGCGCGGTCTGCGCCATGTTGCAATTATTAAATTTGCAGTCTCCTCATAATCTGTTGCATGTGTTGCGGCAAGTCCCCTACCTTGCCTAACAAGGGCTCCGCTGAACATGAATAGCAAGCTATTTTTAACATGCGCAAATGGCTAGAAAACTGGATACTTTTAATATTACATTTTCAACTTTCACAAAAATGGTTTAACTTATCATAATCTAGCGCTACAGTGCGGATATGCCTCTCCAGATTCCCTTCCAGCTCTCTGAAGGAAGACCTTCAGCCCAAGTTAACCTCCCTTAATGAACAGCTAGGATGCAGGCTAAACATGTATCAGGAGACGTAAGATTCACTCCTACATCTGCCCAGTGACCAAACACAGGATGCAAAGGGCGCAGCGGCCAGGTCGGTTTGTCCCCAAACTTAGTCTTCCATCAGAAATTTACTTTCCATTTTGTCTAATTTTGTTCACAGAAATAATAATGTGGCTCTGAAAGCAGTTTTTGAGCACATTAGCACAGGTGGTATTAAATGTCAGACAGGACATCAAATGGGCATGGGAGGGAAAAGGATGTGAACCCAAGGAGCAATGCACAGCCAGCCCTGGCTCCACCCACCCTGAGCAGTTTTCCCAGAAGGAGCCAAGATAACACCAAGCTGCTGTTTGTAAGGACAAGTCGGCTCAACCAGAAATGAGCAGGAAGGCTTGGTCGAAAGGCAGGTAAGGAAGAGCCACACTCCTCCTAAGCCAGTCCACCTGGGGCCTCTGCCTTAGAGGGCGCGTGTGTAAGTGAGTTCCTAAGAACGGATGGCCACAGCTTCTGCCACTAAAAAGGAAAGAAACCAAAGTGGGGGAAACAAAAGAGCCACAATAATTCTTTAAAAGATCTACCGAGAAGCATAAAATCAAAACAATCAAGAAACTGTGACCCCCATCTCTGTGACACTGCTGTCTTGAAGATTACTTCCACAGGTTACACAAGGAATGAGAACCTTCTTTCTCAAACATACCCCACCAAGGCCATGAAATCCCTGAAACCGTAAGACCCTGACTCAGAAAGCCAACTCTGAACTGTGCTTCCTCCAGGAGAGGCAGCACCCCCACTCTCCAGGCCTCACTCTCCCATCAACGAGGGAGGTTCAACTACCCAGGGACCTGGTGGGGCAGAAATGACAAATCGCAGGGGCTCTTTCCAGGGACACCTGTCCACCACCCACTCCACCCAGCTCACCCAGTTCCACCTGAGGCAAAATGCTGCGGAAATGAGCCCCGACCCAGGGGTGCTCGAGCCAGGAACTCACCTCATAATCAGGAAGCAGCTTAACAAATTTTACTTTGTAAACAAAGGGGAACCTCGATGCATTTTTTTTTTAAAGGTTGTAAGGTTACAGGTTTGAGTTAAAGGCCTTTGGTTGAGAGTTCTCTTTGATGCTCTTTGTTAAGCATCACTGACACAGACAGACCATTTGAATGAGCGTGACCCACAGGCTCTGACTGCAAAATTTCAGCGTAGCTGCCTTTCTCTTTTTGCAGTGCTGCAGATGGAACCAGGGCCTCAGGCATGCTAGCGAGTGCTCTACCACTGAGCTGCACTCCTAGCTCTTCCGTCTAGCTCTTAATCGCCATCTTCTCAGACACTTTCAAGGGAGGGTTAAGAGATAAGAAATATTAAATTCCTTAAATGACTTCTGTAATCCATAAGCCTTTGAACAGAAGAGACGCCCAAATATAATGCTTACTATCATTTTATATAAAGGTCAATTGCTCTTCTTTTCATAAATCTGACAAAATTTCAAGTTTAAAGAGTTTCTATTAGAGCCATATGCTTTGTGGACTATTAATTTATTGTCCCCAGCCTCATAATCTTATCAAATGAAATGAGAATTAGGGCCCATGCAATACATGCTCAAAATATTTCATTTATGTCCTTTATACAGAATATACTACCAGGCACACACATCTCCTGGATTTTAATGTGCCTGACACATAGATAAAGGATTAAAGTGAATCATAAGTCTTTAAGCATCTTTCTGTTTCATCTAATGGATTCTGTGTAAATTTTAACACAAAGAGCACCCGAAACAGCTGTTAAAGTCCTTACATTTTCAAATCTTCCCAGTTGGGCACTGTGGCGTGCCATGTACCCTCGAGGCTAAGGCGAGGACTACTTATGCTCAGGAGTTTGAGGCCAGCGTGTGTAACAGTGAGACCACATCGCAGGAAAAGAAAAAAAGTCTCCCCAAAATAATGTCCAAAACAATGTGGACGGTGATGTGATTTTTACTACTTGCGTTGCCAATGTGACTGGCTGTGAGGATCCTGTTCATGGGAGGCAAAGTCATCTCTCTGAAAATATCTACATGTCCTAACCCTGAACCTGCAAACAGGTGGCTTTCCATGGCAAAAAGGAATTAAGGTTGCAGATAGAATTGATCTTTGCTAATCTTTAAAAAATGCCACTAAAGTATCCAGGTGGGCTCCATGTACTCATGAGGACCTTTAAAAGTGGGAGGAGGTGGCGTGGGAGGAGGTGGCAGGCGAGGAGAAGCAGAGAAAGGGTAGCCTGAGGACTTCCTGATGGAAAGAGGCAGAAAGAGGCCTGCACAGGTGGGGGGAAGCACAAGAAGCCAGAGCATCTGTAAGGAGAATGCCTCTGCCAATAGTTGATTTTATCCCAGTGAGGCCCGTTCTGGATTTCTGACTCCCAGACAGCAATGTGCAAATGTTGTATTGTTTATGTCACTAAGTTTAGGCTAATTTGCTAAAAAAGTGATAGGAAACTAAAACACAGCTCATCAGTGGCAGAGCCAAGATTCAAATCCAGACCTTCAGACTCATTATCATTTGCGATTTTCCTTATTTTCCACTGTCCTTGGCATATAAATCACGATCTTGTACCTTTTAATGTCACTGCATTTAAATTATTTAAATGAGAACAAAAGACTAAGAAGATCAAACCCTATCTATCTGGAATCTATCAGCTACCTAGCAACCTCCACCAACACAGCTCAGAGCTGGATACACCAGGAGATACAAATCCAAAGCCAGGGACATTCACAAGGGAGCTCGTGGATCCTCATCTGGTGCTATTACACATCATTGCAATTTAGTTCTGCTCTAAGAGAAGATCTAAAGCAGTGCATTGGAAAAGAAACAGAACATTCTACACGTAAGCACACTTACACAGGAACAGCAGCTAGTGAGAGGCTAAAACCTAAAGCACCCACACATTCACATGCAAATAAATGAACCTCCACGGAGGATGTGGAGGCCTTACATCCTCCGCACAAATCACCTCAAAATGGGCTACAGATCCAACTGTAAAATACTGCACTTAACTCCTAGATGATAATGTAGGAGAAAATCTAGAGGACTGTGGATTTGGTGATGACTTTTTGAATGTAATACCAAAGGCATAAAGCCTGAAAGAAAGAATTGGTAAGCTGGACTTCATTAAAATCAAAAATTTCTGCTTTTGTTTTTTTCTTAAAGAGAATCAATTTTATTTAGTTTTTCATGTGCCTTTCGTTGCTCCAACACTTCATTGGGTACATGGTGCTGGGGTATGAACTTGCATACTTGCACATGCCAGGCAGGAGCTGTAACAGCTGAGCCACCGGAGATTGAGAAGAAAACACAGACTGTGGAGAAAATATTTGCAAAGGACAACAGATAATATAGGAAGGCAGAAAGGACTCTTAAAAAAGAAAGGGCTGTGGATGTGCTCAGTGGTAAAGTACTTGCCTGGCATGCATGAGGCCCTGGGTTCCATCTCCAGCACTGAAGAAATAAAGAGAGAAGGAATGAAAGAAAGAGTATTTTGGGAGGAGGCAAGATGGAGGAAAACAAGTACCCTTCGCATGACCCTGCAAGTGAAGAGGTAGGGCTACAAAGAAGAAACCGCATTCCAAGGAGAGAAACAGCCTGATAACAGCACAGTCCTGTGGTCCTAACTGCAGAGAAATCCACAGTTCTTACAAGATTGAAATGCAGCTCAGAGTGCTGTACCAGGAGCCATCTTGAGAAGGGTCCTACTGTTAGGGACTAAAATGCTCTGGGGATCTGAAAAACCCACCACAATCACAACCCCGGGTCCCTTCATACACTGCACCACATGCTGGTGAGAGGCCCATGTGACCAGTCATAGCTTGAGGGACATGGAGGGGAATGAAAGGCAAAGACGTCAATGACCGCCCCTCCACACTGAGATGAGAAATGACATTAGTTGTGGGTGGGTTCACTTGGAGACCAGGTGTGAGGGCACAGGGACCCAAGCTAACAAAGGGCTTGGTTCCCACAACACTCTTCACCCCAGCACAGAGCTTGGTGGCACCACTGCTCCCACCCTCAGAGTCACTCCAGGGATCTGCCAGGGCTTGCCACACCCCAGGCACACAGACGAGAGAGAAACCTCTGAGCTGAACATGTGCACACATCGCCACATACCGTACAATTTTTGCTACAGACCTGACAGTGGCCACGCCACTGAGCCCCTACCTGTGCAGTCCTGGTGTGGTCCATAACCACCAAAACTCAGCCGGGAGGGCTACGTACGCCCCAATTTCGCCATGCCCCAGGAGCACGCGCTGCAAGCCTCTAGAGAGAACAGCCCTGGCAGGTCAACAAGCCTGCAAGTGGTCAGGACAAACCAGGCACTGCCTACAGTCTGCAGCTGTGCCGCGCTTTCCCATCCCAGCCTCAGGAAAATGCAGACAAGCTCTCCAGGAGTTCAACCAGGAAAAGTTTTCACTCCCCACCTTTCTATTTTCTTCTTCTTTTATTTCCTATTATTTATTTCTTACTTTTACTTTCACCCTTTAATTGAAATTTTATTTTTTTACCTTTCTCCTAAATTCCCTTTTTACTTTCTTTTTTTTAAATTTTTCTTATTTTCCCCATTATTACTTCTGTCATCTTTATTTTTCCTTTTTTTAAACTAATTTTATTTTTATCATTTTAATAAATTTATTCTACATTTTTTTGCCTCTTGCTATTGGTGCTACAGTGGTGGTTGTGTCTACTGTAGTTTATATTTCATTCTTTATCTGGTTTATGTTGTTGTTGCTACTGTACAGTGCTAGGGATCAAACCTAGCAACCCGAATACATTCAATGGGTGCTTTGCAGCTGAGCTACAACCCCACCCAGCTGAGAAATTATACCTTTTTCCAGCTAGGACACAATCCTGCTTGAACCTTGCTGGTAAACTTCACCTTCAAGAATAGGTGAGGTAGAGCTGGAGTGGTGGCTCAGTACTATTGCACTTGCCAGGCATGCACGAAGACCCGGGTTCAAACCCCAGCACCACACACATCTAAGTGTCAGAACAATGAAAACCAGATGAAAAACTAAATTAAATTGATGTTCTCTTTCTCACGTTCCCTCTCTCTTAAAAAAAGAAAAAAGAAAGAATAGGGAAGGTAAAAGCCCCAACTAATGACCCAGCTCCAAGTAGGCACATTCATACCCATAGCAAGAGCAGAGAGTATTAACACAACTGAGTGGACACCACTTCTGTGAGGGACCTCAGCATAGGTCATGCTCACACTTGTTTAGACTGTACATTACTCACAAGACAAGAGCAGCGTGCACTCCACTCCGTATCCTCTGTTGTTTACATCATCCCTGCCTGAATGACCAAAGGGACACATCTTTGCAAGACACACAGAGAAGTGCGTCCCTCAGGATCTGACACAGCGTGCATAATGTCAAGCCCCACGAATTACAACAAAAGCAGTCACAGGGAGGCTCCACAATGAAGTCCATTTGGAATTACACTCAACGTTACACAACAAACCTATATCCCAGGGCACAGCATCAACAAAAGACTGCTTATGAAGGCCCTCACATAAAAGTGGAAGAGAAATCCATACCAACAGATGCCCAGATCCCCAAATCTAAACCTAGAAACAAAAGATATATGGAAAGACAAGGCAATAGGACTCCTAAAGTTCATAACTCTCATATAACTGATTCCAAAGATATCAAGGTGGATTAAAATGCTAAAGATGTTAAGAGAATGTTTTTTAAACAGTTCAGTGAATCCCAAGAGGATGAAAATAAATAGCTGAATGAATTAAGGAAGACAATGCAGGATATAAGCAATTCAAAAAAAGAGACATTCTGAAAAAGAACCAAACAATTCTTAGAAATGAAAAGCTCAACAAGTTAAGTAAAAAACAAAAATAAACAAAAAACTTCAACTGAATAGTCTCAACAACAGACTAGATCCAGAGGAAGATAGAGGAAGATTAAGAGGAAGACAGCCTGAAGACAAGGCTGATGAGCGGATCAATTATCACATTCAGATAATAATAAAAAAGAAAAAAAGAACAGAATATACAAGCTCTCTGGGATGCCAAGAGACCAAATGTACAAATAATCGAAACAGACTAAGGAGAAGAACTATAGACTGAAGGCATAGAAAATCTATGCAGTGAAATAATAGCAGATTTCTCAAAGCTTGGAAAAGACATGGATACCCTGGTACAGGAAGCATTTACGACCCCAAATTCAAATGACCAGAAAAGATCCTCTCCACAACATGATAATCAAGCTGCCAAAAGCACAGGACAAAGAGAAAATATTACAAGTTGCAAGAGAGAAGCACCAAGTTACATTTAAAGGCAAATCTAACAGAATAACAGATTTCTCAGAGGAAATAATACAGGCCACCATTGAATGATGTATTTAAGTCCTGAAAGAAAATAAATAGCAACCTAAATTACTATGCACAGCAAATTTATCCTTCAAGATAAGCATAAACTAAGGAAATTCATGACCACTAGGACAGCACTGCAGAAGATGCTTAAGGGAATCCTACATCTAGAAGAAGAAGAAAGATAAACACAATAATGAGAGCATGTGAAAGAATAAATCTCAGTAGAAGAGTAGAGAAGCACCTGAGAACCAGGAAGGTCTCAATATTATCAATTCAGTAAATCATAAAGCCTGGAAGATGAAAGAGGAAGAAACTATAGTCAAAACAATTAGAAGAAAAACAACACAATAAAGGAGGAAGTAAAATATTTTAATAATAATCCTTAATGTAAATAGTCTCAGCTATCCAATGAAAAGATGCAGATGGCTAATTGGACTAAATAAATAAGACCCAACAATATGCTGTCTGCTAGAAGTCACCTCACTGGCAAAGACTGAAAGCAAGGGCTGGAGCGGTGGCTCAGCGGTTACAGGGCTTGCCTGGCATGCATGAGGACTTGAGTTCAAACCCCAGCACCATGTACTCAATGAAGTCTCGGAACAATGAAAGCCACATGAAAAGCTAAAATAAAATTGATTCTCTCTTTCATTCTCTCTGTCCCTCACTCTTAAAAAAAAAAAGACTGAAAGCAAAAGCATGGAAAATGATATCTCAAGCAAATGAAATTTGAAAACAAGCAGGTGGAATAATATTCATATCCAATAAACAAGCTAAAATGTGTCAGAAGAGACATAGAAGGTAACTATATACTAAAAATGGCAATAATTCATGAAGAAGATATAACAACCAAAAATATATATGTCTAAACATCAAGCACCCAATTTTATAAAATAAACACTACTTGATATAAATGGATAGGGCCAGTACAATAATAATGGGTGACTTCAAACCCCCATCATCAATAGGTACAATATCCAGAAAAAAAAATAAACAAAAAAGATAGGCACAAATTATAATCCCAGTGACTCTGGAGGCTGAGGCAGGAAGATTGCAATTTTGAGGCCGGCCTCAGCAACTTAGTAAGACTCAGACTCAGACTCAGATAAAAAATAAAAAGGGCTGGGGATGTAGTTCTATCTACTACTGAGTTCAATCCCTGATACCTACCTACAAAATCAACAAAGAAACATCAGAGTTGAATTACACAATTGATCAAATGGACTTCATAGCTATCTAAATATTCCATTCAGCAAAATACACATTCTTTTAATCAGCACATGGAACTTTTTATAAAATAAACTCTATATTAGAATATGAAGCAAGTCTTAACAGAACCATTTTTTTGCATCCTATCAGACTATAATGGAATCAAATCAGAAATCAAGAGCAAGAGAAACTGCAAAAATTATATGAACAAAACACATCTTAACATTTGATCACTGAGGAAATAAGTGGAGAAATTTAAAAATTCCTAAAATCAAATGAAAATGAAATAACAACATCCAGAATTTGTGGGATAGAGCAAAAGAAATACTAGGAAGGAAGTTGACAGTTATGAGGGCCGACATGAAAAAACAAAGTAGAGACCTCAAATAAACAACCTAATGATGCATCTCAAGATCTCAGAAAAATAGGAACAAATCAAACTCAAGATCAGTAGAAGGAAAGAAATAACAAAGATCAGAGAAGAAATAAAGAGACTAAAAGAACACAGGATCAACGAAAAAATGTTGATTCTTTGAAAAGATAAACAAAATTGACAAATCCTTTAACCAAAAGAAGACCCAAATAAATAAAATTAGAGACGAAAAAGGGACTATTACAACAGGTGGCACCAAAATCAACAGGATTATTAGGGAACATTTTGTAAAATTATATGCTAATAAATAAAAAAGTCTAGAATAAATGGACAAATTTTGGACACATATAACCTAACCAAATTAAACAAAGAGGATATAAGGAACCAAAATAGGTCAATAAGAAGCAATGATATTGAAGCAGTAACAAAAATCTCCCAACAAAGAAAAACCCAGGACCAGATGCTGAATTTTATCAGATTTTAAAAGAAGAACTATACCAATGCTCCTCAAACTATTCCAACAAAAAGAAAGGGAAGGAATCCTTCCAAACTCGTTGTAAGGAGCCAGTGTTACCCTGCTACCAAAACCTGATAAGGACACAACAAAAAAAGAAAACTAATGTACTAGATGAACATAGATGCAAAAAAACCCTTGATACAATACTTACAAATCAAATTCAACAGTGCATGAAGCACGTCCAACACCATGATCAAGCTGGTTCTGCTTCAGGGACACAAGGATAGTTCAAACATGCTCAATAAATATACTGCAGCACGTAAAACAGAATCAAGGATAAAAATCACACGATCATCTCAATACATGCGGACTCTGACAAAATTCAACATCGCTTCATGATAAAGGTACTGAATAAACGAGGTGTATAAAGATCATACTTCAACATAATAAAGGCTACCCAGAACCGTGCAGAGCACTTCTGGGGATGAAAGCAATGTTTTATTTCTAGATTGCAGAAGTGGATGTAAGATTTACACATTTGTCAAAATCACCAGATTACACACTTAAAATGGGTACATTTTATTATATGTAAACTTTCTTCTATAAAGTTGATTTTTTTAAAATAATATTATAGCCGAAATAAAACGTCATTATAGTTCTATCCAGTAAGGCAACAAATTAAAAGAAATAAACACTGAAAGGAAAAGCATAATCCCATTTTCCTAAATAGAGCCAATTTGTTTTCTGGGCTTCCTTCTAATTTTAGTCTGAATAGATCTTTGGCACAGCTGTTATCATTTTGTTTAAATAATCTTGCATCCAGCTTTTTATTTATGCTATCCACAATTTTCACATTTCGTAGGCCACACAAATTGACAACATGCTGTTTCATCAAGTAGAGACACTATGATTCAGTTATTCACTGTGCCTAAACATTTGGATTACTGCTCATTTTTTCCCAATTACAAAAATTATTACAATGAACATCTTCACATAAAAAGATCCCTTCTTAGGCTGGAGTGGTGACTCAACAGTCACAGCGCTCGCCTGCCATATGCAGGAACGTGGGTTCAAACCCCAACACCAAGTACCCAAAGAAGTGTCAGAGCATCGAAAGCCACATGAAAAACTAAATAAAACTGATTCTCTCTCTCACTGTCCCTCTCTCTCTTTCAAAAAAGAAAACAAAAGATCCCTTCTTAATTTGAGTCCTGCTTTGAATAAATTCCTAGGAGGCATGGTTAACATTTTTAAATTTTCGTTTTAGAAATTCTTTTAGTTTGCTAGGGCTGCCATAACAAAGTACCACAAGCTAAGTGGTTTAAACCACGGAAATTTAGGCATTGCCTTACAGTTCTGGATCTAGAATTCTCAGTGCAAGGTGTCATCAGGGCTGGTTCCTCTTGGGGGCTTGAGGAAACCTGTGTTCTGTGCCTCTCCCCTCAGTTCTGGGGGTTCCTGGCAATCTTGGGGTTCCTTGACTTGAAGAAGTACCATGCCACTTCTGCCTGGATCTTCCCATGGTGCTCTCCCTGGACCCATGACTCCCTGTCCAGTGCTCCCCTTTTTATAAGAACACCAGTCACGCTGAAACGGGGCCTGTCCTAATCCTTTCTGACTTCATTTTAACTAAGCAAATATGCGATGATCCTATTTACAATAAGGTTGCATTCCTTTTTAATGAGAGAGTGACAGCCAGAGGAAAGAGAGAATCAGTATTATTTTTTTTTTCATCTAGCCTTTGTTTCTCTGACACTTAGCTATTTATGTGATGCAGGGGCTTAAACGGGTTCTTGCACATGCCAGGCAAATGCTACAGCTGCTGCACAACGCAGCCAAAGGTTGCATTTTTTGAGGTTCTGCAGGTCAGGATGTCAACAAATAAAATTTTGGGACAACATGAATTTAATCCATAACATAAGTAATATAGACTTGCTATTAAAACTCAAAAAGCAGGAAAAATATGCAATGAAAAGGTGGTAGCTCTTTCAGTCTCTACCAAGACATTCCACAAAACGATTCCAATGAGCACCTTAACTTTTCCTAAAGTTTGAGGAGCTCCTTGGCCTCCCGCAGGCAGTGGGAAGTGCTGCTGGTACCACAAGGTGGGTCTAGTTGCCAACTGTGACTCACTATAGGGGAGTGGTCTTTGAACACCCAGAGAGCAACTTTTTTCCTCACTAGCTGAGACTCTTTGCGTCCCTGGGTGTCTCAGAATCTTGGAATCAGACTCCGCAGCTAAAAGCCTTGGAGATGGCTTGGTTTTAAGTTGAGATGTGGACCATGTATTTTTCGATCGGCTTTAGAGTCACACCTAGGCCCAAAATGTCTGCCACTCATCTATAAACAGGGTAATATTACCTCTCTTCATGAGATTGATTGATTGATTTTCTTAAAGATAGAGCCAGAGAGAGAGGGAGAGAGGAAGAAAGGAAGGAAGGAAGGAATGGAGGGAGGGAGGGAGGATCAATTTTATTTATTTTTTCATCTAGTTTCAGTTTTTTTGACAGTTGTATACATTGTACTGGGGTTTGAACCTGGTCCCTGCGCATGCCAGGCAAGCATTTTACTGCTGAGCCTCTACTCCAGCCCCAAGTTGTGAATATTTAAAGAAAATAATGAATGTACGGCACACACTAAGCATTCAATTGACAGTGACACTATCATTTTGAAAAAATTTTTAAATTTAGTTGATAAAGAAGACATAATGCGGAGCTGGAGTGGTGGCTCGGTGGTTATGGCGCTTGTCTGGCATGTGCAAGTACACGGGTTCAAACCCCAGCACCCACGTACACAACTAAGTGTCAGAGCAATGAAAGCCATGTGAAAGAAGAGTTAAGTTTGTTTGTTTGTTTGTTTTTGGTACCAAGGATTGAACCCAGGGGCACATCCCCAGCCCTTTTTGTTTTTTGAGACAGGGTCTCGCTAAGTTGCTTAGGGCCTAGCTAAATTGCTGAGTCTGGCTTTGAACTTGTGATTCTCCTGCATCAGCCTCTAGAGTTGCTGGGATTAGAGGTGTGTCTCACCAGTAACCCCACCAGTGTTAAGCTTATTCACAATGTTCTCCACAGATCTTCACAACATTTCTATCAGCAAAACTCAAACTCTACCCATTACACAGCTCCTCCACCTACCTCCTCCAGTTCACTCATCTTTGTTTTTATGAGTTTGACTACTTGCATGTAAGTGGAATCGTGAAATACCTGTAATCCTTTTGTTAATACATGCAAATCAGGGTGTGTGATTCATGAAAGACCTCACTAGCAAAGCCAGGACCAATCTGGGTTCTCTGATTCCTGAGACAGTGACTCATCTGAGGTTACTTTGTGGTTTTAGTGGAACTATCAAAGCCTTCTGATAACCAGGATTTTTATAAGTACTCCTTGTGTCTACCATACAGTAAAGGACTATTTAAACCACAAAGCTTTTAAAAGACCTGGAAATCAAGATTTACGAGCTGAAATATGCCTGCTTCCTCAGACATGCTGCTAATTTAGAGAAGCTCCAATGTTGTCAATATTAAACAGATCCTTTAGGAGCAACAGTCTCAGACCAAGTCTAACAATCTCCAGGTCAGAAGAGTAAGCCAGTTACAGTCACCAGCTCCCAATGCTTGGCTCCTGGGGTGACGTCAGACCCTAAAGAAGGGCACATGTGCTCTGGGCAGCAACTGACTTCACAACAGATGGTGGGGGCCACACAGCCACGTGTGCGCAGACATCCCCATGACCCTCACAGTGGCCATTTCCCAAGAAATGCTTCCTGTTGCAGGCATGAGGATCTAAATTTACTTGTCACTGGGATTTACCCCTAAATGTCCCCAGGAGCACCACCCAGGTAATTTAGATTGGAAGTCGTTGAGCCTATGCCTTAGAAGCACATGATCCATCTGCAATTCCTTTCGCTTCAGACAGGTTGGGGCACAATGGGAGTGGGGGTGGGGGACTAGAGGAGAGCTGGAGGATAAAGAAGGGGATCTGGTCAATGTTCTATTAACTGAGCCGACTCAATTAAAGTTATAGTTTAATGGAAAAGCCAACATGATCATAAAACAAAAATAAAACAAAACAAACTGAAAACATAAAACAGGTCATCCGGAGCACATCAGTAAGCATCTCAAACATCCTGTTCCTAATTGGCAATAAAGGTCCTGATCTGGCCTACATGAGCAGTGGAAACTTACTAAAAGACAATCTGATATACTTCAGAGTTATAATAAGCAGGACTCCTCCTAAATGAAATGGCCAAAAAATCTAAAACCCAAAACAAAAAAACCTAAACCTGTCCAGGAGCACAAATGGTATCTCATTTTACCCCTTCAAAGGAAGCAAATTTTCATTCTGTGAAGTTTAACGAGAAGTGCAGGGTATTTGTGTAAGGACTCAGGAGACAGCTACCACTCCCCCCAGTCACAACCAACTATAGACGAAAAACACTCCCTATTGGACTTTACATGCAGAATGGGGCGTGGATCACACTGAATGACTTAGAAGTGAGAAGAGCAGTGATTTTCACCTTTTCCAGAACCTTGCAAAATGCTAAATACCACATTCATATTGCTGAACTGTACAATGCTGAGAAAATCTTACCAGATGATATAAAAATGTGATACCTAATAATAGCAGGTGCCATTTTGTGGGTTTACTAAATGGACTTTCTGAATTCGCCCTCTATCTCCAGCGTGCCATGCCCTACACAGCATGGCAGCAAACTTTTGTGGTTTCCAAAGCCCCAGGGAAAACACACTTATAAAATTATAAAGATATCAGTCGGGGCTGCAGCAGTGGCTCAGCGGTCACGGCCCTTGCCCAGCATGGGTGAGTACGTGATTTCAAACCCCAGCCCCACGCACACAACGATGTCTCAGAGCAACGAAGGTCACATGAAAAACTAAATAAAAATTTTTTCTCTCTTTCTCTCTCACTGTCCCTCTCTGTTTGAAAAAAAAATATATCTGCCCCAAGTTCTCTTTGCCAGTAGCCGGCTCCCAGCCACCTTCATTCAGTACCAGGGAGTGAAGGACTCTGCTTGCTCTCTATTCCCTGAGTTAGGGTCCCAAGACCAAAGGGACAGCACAGGCAGTGAGGGAGAAAGAGGACACCATCAGGCTCTAGGTGCCACCATCCAGGAGCCAAAGCACAGAGTGGCAGCTGCAGCGCTGCACTGATCTCCAGCTCCTCCCTCTCGCTCGCCCTGCATAGCTTGCTTCAGGGGCGCTGCCTGCTCTTGCGCTTTCGCTTCTCAGTGAACGGTGCTACCATTCACGAAGACACCTACGCGCCCAGTTCTCACGTCTCCAGGGAGGACAGAGTGTCCATCTCAGGCCCCGGGGAGGTGAAAGCAGAGAAGGAAGATGTCATGATGACAGACTCAGCAACCTGTCTCATCCAAGGTCACGCCCTGTCTCAGTCATCATCTTGATGACTGATGGATGCCGGGTCCGGAGGTGCAGCAGGGACTTCCCCAGTGACTATGTCGGTGGAGCTGAATGTGATCTTTTGCACAGCCCCACCTGCCATCCACGCACAGCTGCCCCTCTCAAAGCACCACTGCTCACGGAGCTAACGATGCACCACTCTTGCCTGGCACATCAGTCTCAGAATCCACAGGGGTCCACCTGAAAATGTTTTAGGAGTAAAGGAACTGATGCTCTGCTTTCTGAGTGCTGTTTGTGGTATGTTATTTCTCAACTGGTTTCTAACTCAGGAGAAAGCAGAGGTACCAGTTTCCCCACACCTCAGCACTGTCTTTCCATGCCCCTTCGCTGACTGTCCTACACCAGCAATTGATAAACAAACTCACAAGCTGGTATTCACAGCACTCCAAAAGTTGTCACAACCAAACCATTTTTCTAATCTTAATTCTGACTTTTCCCATGGTGTCTTCTTCTCCAGACTGACTGGATTAACTGCTTTCTCTTCACCACTCTAATCTTCTGTCTGTTAATTCTCTTCCACAAGGAAGATCCCTTCCTCCCCCTGCCACAACACCAGATCTTACTATCTAAAACCCTATTCAACAAACTGTGGATTCAGCAAGTAACAACTGAATGCTTACTATGTGCCAGGCAGTGCCGTAGGCTTTAGAACAGGGGTCTTGGCTCTCATGGGACTTTTAATCTAGTTGGGAGGAAATGGGAAGACAGATGATTAGCACTACAAAAAAAAAAAAAAAAATTAAGTCACAGTAAGGAGAGTGAGTGTCTGAGGCAGGTTAAAGGAGGAGGCCACATGGGCAAAGCGACGTTTGAGCCTTACCTGAGAGAGGCCTGGGGAGGAGCCATGCGGCTCTCTGAGGAAGAGCTAGGAGAGCAGATAAATCCTAGGGAGGGAGTTGCAGGGAGGCATGAGAACAGCAAGGAGGACACTGTGGCTGCAGTAAAGTCAGAAGACACAAGACCTCCTTAGTAAGGCCATGTGGTCAGGTCACAGAGGGCCTTGTGAGCCAGCCTCGACTTCGCGCTGCAGCTGGAATGAGATGGGTTTGAGGAGAGACACCTTTCAACAGATCCTCTGGCTGGGACAACGGGTAGGGCAAGGGTGGAAGCAGGAAGACGAGGGGTCCTACAAGGACCCTGGGGAGGTACAGTGCTACGGAGGCAGGGAGAAGCGGTGAAGTTGGTGGAAGGTGGTGAGAGTCTAGACAGGACATAGGCAGAATCAACAGATCTGCTGAGAGACTGCAAGAGAGAGAGAAAGAAGGACTCCAGGATGATCCTTGGCTGGCTGCCTGAGGAACTCGAAGCATGGAGCTGCTTTTAAGTGAGTCAGGAAAGCCTGTGGAAGGAAGAAGCTTCAGGGAAAGTTTCTTCAGCGAAGAAAGCTGATCACAGACATGTCTTATTTAAGATGCTCACGGACATTCAAGTGGGGGTGTCGGATGGACAGTTAGGATTGTGAAGGTCAGAGGAAGGGTCTGGCTGGGGATGTGAGCTTAGGGCTTAGCACACGGGCACACACATTCACTCACTTGCTTACCAATTTACACTTCTTTCACTTCTCTTTTCATACTTGATCTAGAAACAGATTCATTTCAAAATAAAACATAAAAGTCTGAATAGTACACAGTTTAGGGGAAAAATGGACAAAATTCTAATTTATTAATTACATTTATTTCATTCACTAGGTTTTTACGTTGTGCCTGCTATGAGCTCAGAGTGCACTGTTGAACAAAAAGACATGCTCCTGTGGTGTGGAATTCAATGTCTAGTAAGATGACAAATATTGCAATCATGGTTGCTTCCTTAATTATTTTAGCAAAAAATTTTTTAAAAAATTATTTTAGGTTTTCAATTCAAAAATCAATGTACATATTTGTTCAAGGCCACCATGAAGAATATTTAGCTGTGTGTTGACCCAAACTGCTATAGGCTAGTGAGATTGGTCTGTTCCATGAATGAGACTATTCCACCCACTGTCATGTGGCTACAGTCACGTACACTGGGTGAGCTTTGGGTCCCTGGTGGGAGCAGGCTAGGTGTCACCTAGTATGAAGTCTAGTTGCTTTCCGTATGAGAGTGGTTTCACTGGGTCCCAAGGCTGGTTTCTTGGTTGAGAACTCTATAAAAACACAAACCTTGAACCTTGTACACTGTATCTGGCTCAGGTAAAAATAAAGGACCAAATTTTGGTGCAAAATGGTTTAACCTAGCTAGGTGTAGCAGTGCATGCCTGTAATCCTAGCAACTCAGGAGGCTGAGGCAGAAGGATCACAAGTTCAAGACCAACCTGTACAACTTACAAGGCCCTGTCTCAAAATTAAAAATAAAAAGCACTAGGGATGTAGCTTAGCGGTAAAGTGCCCCTGGGTTCAATCCCCAGGACCCAAAACTAAAACAAACTATTTAACCTCATTAGAATTTTTTGCTTTTGGTGCTGTAACTCAACTTCATTTCAGTTTGACCTTTTATTACATTCAGTCTTAAGTCTGAACCTCTGAATTCTGCTAGTCGTAACAAATTCTATTTATACAATCATGGTTTGTCCTGGTGCTTTCCTTTGCTGAGATGGCCTCCATGCAATATTTGCATAAGTAAAAACCAAGTCCCTATGATATCTAAATCATATTACTTTTTCAAAGGAGGTTGCAAAGAAGTCTACTAAAAATATATCAAGGTCAAACTCCATTTGAATGTTCCAAATATGGATAACAAAGCTTATAAATAACAAAAAAGGAGTTTTCATGGAATACAAATCAAAGGGATTTTTTTAAAAAAAATCAGACACCAGTTCTTCATTATTCGGTAAGATATAACATGGAATAAAGGTGTCATTTGCAAGCCAGTCTCTCTTCTGGCAAAATTTTGTGGTGACATTCAATTATTAGGTTTATGCCAAGGTAGTCTGCCACTGAGGAAATGAGTGTGAGATGACAAACTTCTTATGAACTTCTTCAGGATTGTGCCAAAGAGGGAAACAGATTGAGGCTGGACAGAAGGGTGCCTTCTCTCCCACACGTAACTTCCCTAAGGAGTAGTGGTAAAAAAAGCAACCATGCACTTGAATCAAGTCTGAATTAAAGCAGCTCCTACAAAACCATAAGCACTCTGTTATCTCACTCCTAACTAACATATCCTTTGAATTAATAAGACGAGCCCCCATCCAATTGTGCCACGTGTCCCTGGGTTTCAAAACTCCTCCAAAAAATAATCAAGCCCCAAAACAAGTCTGTCATCTCAGAATACTGTTGGTTATGAGTAACAAAGTCCTGAAGCAAACTGACTCAAAGCGAAAAGGGGTCATCCAGGAGGAGCAAGCCCAGCAACAGGATCTGAGGTCTATGCAACATCATCACGACCTCTTTTCTGTTTCCCTGCTCTCTCCTCAAGACTGACTCCAGTTCCAGGGAGGCTCTGTTCTCATGACCCCCGAGGACTGGCAGCAGCTTTTGGGGCATGAGCAACCTAATTCAGGTTAATCAGGAAAGAGATACTCCATTGCCCCCACTATGCAAACAAGTTATAGGACTGCATCTCACTGGCCCTGACTGGCCCAGTTTGGGCTATGCACCTATCTTGACCTATCTCCATTACCGGGGAATGGAGAGGCTATGCTGGTAAAGCCAATCAAAGGAGCTGGCAAAGGATAACCCAAGCCCAGATAAAAGTTCAGGATACTGTTTAAAAGGTACAAAAGGAGGGGGATGGACACTGGAAAAGCAATGAATAAAAATCTACTACATACATAAGTAAAAAAATCAATCACCAATTAATCTTAAAAAGAGGCTATAGAAAACCAAATATAACACAGTTGAAAAAGACATGGGCATTGTGTTTGTTATTTAAAAAGCTCCAGCAACCACCCCTGGCCTTGACTTCCACCTTGCCTCTATTCTTTTATTTATTACCCTCAAGAAATATGCTAATTTAACTTTCAAATTATCATTGAAAGGTGGACAGTGATCCTTTCTCTAGGTTTTCACATCCCAACTGGACCAGGCTGGTAGAAACATAGTTTTCAGCAGAGGAATAGGAGTTTGTGCAAAGAACAAATCTCTGGCAAGTATGCATTCAATGTGGAAAGATCCCAGAGTGCAGGAAGATCGTGGGCTGGCCTTTCTGATGGGGGCTGCCAGAATGGGAAAAAGAAAGATATCAAGGTTCAGAAAAGATTAGGAGGAGCTGCAGGGACCAAGGGGGCATGTAGACTTGATCAACTGGACCACTGGATGCCAACAGTGGGGCGTGCACTCCAAGTGGAACACAAGGTCATCCACTGATATGTAAAGACAGTATCAGTACTAATGTGTGTAAGAAAAATTAAACGTTAGTAGTTCCTGAATGGCACTACCGCATGTCATAAACAGTCCAAGTGGATCCTGAGGGAAGAGGGAGAATTCCACCATGAGAGGTTGACAAAGCTCCTGCAGTGGCTTGCAGTTACGGGGCTTGCCTGGCATGCACGAGTATGCGAGTTCACACCCTAGCACCACACAATGAAGTCTTGGAGCAACGAAAGCTGCATGAAAATCTGAATAAAAACTGATTCTCTCTTTCTCTCTCTCTCTCTCTCACTGTCCTTCTCTCTTAAAAAAAAAAGAAAGAAAGAAAGAAAGAAAGAAAATCAATGAGTCGGATGACATTAAACTAAAAAGTTTTTGCTCCACCAAGGAATTGGTCAAAATAGTCAAGAGAGAACCTTCGGAATAGGAGATAATCAAGGCCTGTGATTCCTCCAACAGGGTACTAATATCCAAAATTTACAAATAACTCAAAAATGCAATATAAAAAAACACAAATAATCCAATCAATAAAATGAATTAGAGAACTAAACAGAAACTTCTCAACAGAGCAAATCAAGCAAGCCAATGAATACATGAGAAAGTGTTCTAAATCACTAGCAATCAGAAAAATGCAAAACAAAATTAAATTAAGGGGCTAGAGCGGTGGGTGTCTCAGTAGTTACGGGGCACTTGCCTGGCATGTGCAAGGTCTCAGGTTCAAACCCCAGCACCACATACACAACAAAATGTCTGAGCAATGAAAGCCACATGAAAAACTAAACAAGACACACACACACACACTCTCTCTCTCTCTCTCTCTGTCGCTTTCTGTTTTATTAAAAAAAATACATTAAGATTTCACCTCACACCATTCAGATTGGCAAAGATGAAGAATATATAAACAATAACAGATGCTGGAGGGATCGTGGGGAGATGGGAACACAAACGCACTATTGGTGGAACTACAGACTGGTATAGTTGTTATGGAATGCAGTGTGGAGACTTCTGAAAAAATTACGGATGGATCCACCTTACAACCAAGCTATTCCTTTCCTGGGTATTTTCCCAGAAGAGCTAGAATCAGCATATTACGAGCATTATGAGCATTAATGTTCATAGCAGCTCAATTTACAATAGCTTAATTATGGAATCAACCCAAATGCCCTTGACTAGATGAATGGATCCAAAAGCAATGGTATATGTATATATACAATGGAGTTCTACTCAGCTATTAGAAAAAATAATATTGTGGCCTTTGAAGGTACATGGATGGCAATGGAATAAATCATGCTAAGAGAAATTAGGCAAACCCAGAGACTCAAGGGTCAAATGTTTTCCCTCATTTGTGAAGGCTGGTGCTAAATCCAGGTTTAGGTAAAAGGTCAAGTTCATGTACTAGACTCACCAAAGTCAAAGCACCACATAATTTAGGTGAATCATAGATACATAGGATGGGGAAGGAAGAGGCAGAAGGGAGGAGAGAGGGAGGGTCCTAGGGTGGAATCAACAATATAGCTTATTATTTACTCCCCTGAGAAGCCAAATAATACTTATGCAATCATTTAATTCTAGAAAATGCGCGCGCACACACGCACACACACACATAAACATATATATAAAGGGGGGGATTTGTATCTGTTATAGGGGGAAATATAGAAGAGTCAATAGACGGGGGTATGGGTGATGTAGGGGTGTTTCTGGATTAGTATCAGGGGCATATCACATCATTAGTACATATGCATTTAAAATTGTACAACTCAACTCCTCAATCACATTTTTTTTTTAAAAAAAGAAAGGAAGAAAAAGTAGTACTATTGAACAACTAGGAAAAGGTATGGCCAGCATAGCCCTCTTGTGGCCCTCATCAGACTCATTCAAAGATTATTCTAATAAGAGTTTCAAAAATTTTTCAAAGTTACTAGGAAGACTATTTGAAATATTGATTTTATATATCTTATCAGTAATTCATTCACTCAAAAATTTACAGTGTGTGTGAAAGGCTCTGTTCAATTTTCTAATAGTAAATAAAGCTGCTAAAAAAATACATTTTTCCCCAAGGGTACAAAGGCTATTGAAGTTCTAGACAAACTGAGTTCAACTAATTCATAAGGCCCGCCCACATTAGGGAGGCACCATCTGCCTTACGAAGTCTACCAATTTAATCTCATCCAAAGACTCTCATGGAACACCCAGAATAATGTTTGAGCAAATGCCAGGGCACTTCATGGTCCAGCCAAGTGGACCCATAGACTCAAACCATCATGAGACCAAGGGAGCAACATAGGGTCACACCCACACATATGTGATTTTCCACCAGTGGGCCTGGCATGGGAAAGCCATGGGAAAGAGCAGGAAAACCAGATCTGACCTTCAACCACATAAAGACGGCTGCAGTTAAATCCCAGAACCCCACGAGACTTCAAGCCAGTATGCTTTCAGAAGGCAACAGGATGGTAGAGTGGGAAGCTCCTCAGATGAGATGTAAAATAATCAACCTCAAAGGGCAAGTTTGGTAAATTCAACTAGAATAAAGTTTAAAATATTCCTATACAGACAATAAGGAAATATAAATACAGATCACAGAATGGAACAAAGAGCTGCAATACTGCAATTTCTTTTAAAAAATATCCATATCCAAAGTGTATAAGGAATTTCTACAAATCAATAAGGAAAGAAAAAGATTAGTAGAAAAAAACGATTAAGAAACTTTAACAGGGGGGCTGGAGCAGTGGCTCAGTGGTTACTGCACTTGCCTGGCATGTGAGAGGACTCAAGTTCAAACCCCAGCACCACACATACAATGAAGTGTCAGAGCAACGAAGGCCACGTGAAAAACTAAATAAAAAACTGATTCTTTCTCCCTCTCTCTCTCTCTTTCTCTCTCACTATCCCCCTCTCTTTAAAAAAGAAAAGATAAAGAAACTTTAACAGGGATTTAACAAAAGAAAATCTCATCTTCAGGGGCTGGAGAGGTGGCTCAGCGGTTATGGCGCTTGCCTAGCATGCGCAAGGACGCAGGTTTGAACCCCAGCACCCCATACACAACAAAGCATCAGAGCAAGGAAAGCCACATGAAAAACTAAATAAAATTGATTCTCTTTCTCTCTCTCTCCTTATCACTGTCCCCCCCTCTCTCTTTAAACACATAAAAAAAAAAGGTAGAGTGGATAAAATGAACAAACCACAGCTATTCCTAACATCATGGTTGAATATTGAAAACATATTAAATAAAATAAATCACACACAAAAGAATGCACACTATTCTATTCTATTTCTATCAAATAAAAGAAAAGGGTGCGCTGGAGCAGTGGCTCAGCGGTTACGGCACTTGCCTGGCATGCATGAGGACATGAGTTCAAACCCCAGTACCAAATACACATTGAAGTGTCAGAGCAACAAGGGTCACATGAAAATCTAAATAAAATTGATTCTCTCTCTCTCTCTGACCTCTCTCTTAAAAAAAAAAAAGCCAAGCCAAACAGCATAATTCAGTGGTAAAACCACAAAGCAACGTAAATAAAAGTCAGGCTAGTGGTCACTGGGAACTGGGAACAGGGAAAGACCAGCAGGAAGGCGCGGGTTGGGGGGAGAATGTAGAGCCAGGCAGGCTCCATTCCAGCTCCTAACCTGGCCTCGTTACAAGGGTGTCTATTTTGCAACAGTTTGTTAAGCTTGACATGTATGCTTTGTGCATTTTTCTGCATGTTTGTTACATTATGTAATTTGAAAGTTTTTAAAAGGAGAAAGTAGAGGACTGAAGCCAGCCAGATGTTGCTTAGCACTGCAGGGTGAAGGGGAAGGAAGATGAACACCGCCCTGCTGATACCTGCTCCTGGTATCCTGCAGTTTTCTTCTCATCAGGGTAAGAAACAACAGGAGTCTGGTCTCACCCAGGGAGGCCAGCCATCCCCTAAGTTTGGCAGGCCTGGGAAACCTTTCCCTCTGATTATGAGAGAACAGAGCCTTCAGGCCCAATGCTATGTTCTCAGCTGCAACCATAGCGCCTGGCAAACAGCAGGCGCTCAAAAGACTAGCACCTCCAACTCTCCTCTGTGCATCTCCACCCACACTTACCTACAGCTGGTCTTAAGCTGCCATGACATCATTTGGATTTTAGCTTATTTATAAAATAGCATATAAATCTGGTCTCCCTTCTCTGCATCACTCAGACCCCCACAATTTCTCACCTTTATCTCTGCAACAGCATCCAAAGTGCTACCCTCTCACTCTTTCAAAACTCACACTTGGCCATATGATTTCTTTGTTTAAATTCTCTGGTGGTTTCCCTACTGCCCTCAAGATAAAATAAAAGCTCTTTACAATAGTTCCTAAGGCCTGAATCCAGCTCCGGCTGCACCACCACCCCACAGATCCTGAGCCGAGGCAGAGCTGGGCACCTCACCGTGCTCTGCCCGCCTGGCCCTCCTTCAGGACCCAGCTCAGGTGCCACCCCACCCCATAGGATATGTCTCCAAACCCCCAAGGCTGAGCGAGAGCCCTCTCCGTGCCTCCATCACACCCACACATAGCTTTACAAACCACCTAGCCACATTGCCCTGGAGTGATCTGGCCACCAGTCTGAGAGTTCTCCAAAGGTAGAGATCAAGTTTTAATTTTCTCCCCCCACCCTATAATTGTCTATTAATAAATAAACAAATATTAAACAAGGAAAAGACACAATAAATGAGAGACTAGAAATTTTAAAATAGGCTAATAAAGTAATGAGCTAAATGAAGAAATTTAGTGCAATCATCCTAAAAACACTTTATTAGATGGCCTGTTTTTGAGTTTAAGGAGTTAGGCAATGCAAAACTTACACATTAGATAATCTTCAAAATTTCAAATAATAAATGTATTATCTAAAAAATCAAAGACTAAATATGTGATTCTATTCCTAGAGTCTTATTTTACATACCTTTTCTAATTCCCCTTATCAGTTCTCCTTTCTTCAGCCTTTTATACAAATTTCCCTTCCAATTAGATTCCGTATTCTTTTCTTTCCTTACACAATCCTGTTCACTTCTAGTATCCCTTCTATTTTTCTTTGAATGTAACAGAGAAATGCAAATACCATTTCTGTCATCTTTACTAGCACTTTTGTCTAAAATTAAGGAATTGTAAACAGCAGTGATGGTAAAGACATAAGTCCTCAGACTGGCAGAGGAACCGGGCGCATCAATCTGTCTGGCTGATGTCGTGACACCACACCGCTATCCTTTTTTTTTTTTCAGAGAGAGAGAAAGACGGAAGCAATCTTTATTTAGTTTTTCATGTGACTTTCATTCCTCAAACACTTCGTTGTGTACACAGGTGCTGGGGTTTGAACTCACATCCTCGCGCTTGCAGGCAAGCTCTGTAGCCGCTGAGCCACCGCTCACCACTATCCTGAACCCAAGCCCACTAAGCAGAGTCCGACAGGCCTCAGCAAGGCCTTTGGTTGTGGCAACAGGACGGCGGAGTAACAGAAAACAACAGCTGACAGGCAGGGAGAGCACAGCCCAGCCCTATCACAGCCCCCACTTCCAGAGGCACAGATACAGCTGGGAGTGCAGGGGCTGCTGCTAAGGGACTGGCATCACAGGTTACAGATTTCCCAGTGCGAGCAGCAGTGGCCCAGGTGGCACCAGGTGCTGGTCTGTGAGCTTCCCGGCCCAGGCACCAACTTTAGGACACAAAATAAAGACCGCTGTTCCTGAGCACTTCTGACCTTCAGATTTACTGCAGAATAGGTTTTGAGAGAGGCAGAGAATCCATGGAGAGGTATCACATAAGGATCTAAACGAGGTTGTGGGAGCAACCGTTTTCTGAAGGACAGCAATTGCTAGAAGGAAATAGCTCTTTTAGTCGACAGAAAGTGGTGTTTCTAAACTGCTCACACGAGGTCTTGTCAGAGTGGGGAAGTTCAGAATGTACAGTTGAGAAAAATAATGTTAACAGTGAAGGGTATGCACGAGAAAACTCCTAAACCATCAGAACTGGAACCCCTTCCCCCCAAAAAAAAGAAAGAAAGAAAGAGGAGGTGGAGGCAGTTCCTTCAAACAATCAATGCATTTCAAAGCAGTACAGAACGAGATTTCTCTTACCCGCGCCCAGGAGTTAAGTCTTGATTCTGCAGAACTCTGTGGTTCTTTCTTAATCAGACAAGATAAGCACCATATTAGAATTTTTTGACTTTCATCTGTAGAAAAGAAAACTAAAATTAATAGGTTTTATCAAATAGAAAAAAAGATAATGTGCAAAAAGAAAGAAAAAACACCATTTAGAAAAATCTCAAAACTCCTGAGTTCACAGAATGACCTCCAGGAGCACACGTGATGCCCGACGCTAACACGCGGGTTTCTTCTGTGGGTTCAGGATCACTCGCACTCAGCTCTGATGTGGTCAACTCACCTTCTGTAACAGCAGCAGTTTCCACAGCCAAACAGGGCTATAAATGATGGAAAGAAAGGAAAGAACTGGGCCTTCCTCAAAATCAGCTCTTCATTTCACAGCTGAACCATTCGTGACTTCCACCTTTTTAAGGCAACATGACTGCCGTTTAGGCAGTACAGCCAGCATTTCCAATTCAATCTTTTAATATTCTAATTTTCCAAAATATTCTCACTTGTAGAAAACAAGTTTAACAAAAAGGACTGTTTTAAAATATACTTGTCTTAGTATCAAATGACTAAGATAAAATAGAAACCTCTTGCATGCTCCTGATTCTTAAAATTTAAAACGCCACTGAATGTGTCAGATGAGCTGAACTTTGAAATCACAGCCTCGGCAGGAACCCTACTTGATGAGCCACTTTCTTTTCTGTTTATGAGGACTGAGATTTTATAACACAATTAAGAAAGGAAAACGAGGCCTAAACACTGAAGACACCAGGACAAGAGCTGGAACAGAGCAATCAATGGCAGACGTCACAAGGAGGCCATGGGCACCCGGCGTCAGTCTCTGCAGAATCCCTGCCACTCTACCTGCCAACCCTCTGCAACCTTACAAACACTTCCTAAAGGCTTCCTTCACGAAGACATGAGCTCAACACAAACTACAAGAAGCCACCCTGCATTTTCACCACAAAGCAAAGGATGCTAACCGTAATGTTAAAACCCACCTTCCCCATCAACATGCACAGCATTCGTAGCTTATGTTTACCCAATCTCTCTGAAACGTGTGAGGGTTAATCTGAGGGACATTCATCTTTCTCCTACCTTTTATGAGCTCAGATGAAGCACTCTGAGGCACTGGCTAGGCTGAGACCCGTTCACTTCAAGAGGCTAAGGTTCTTCAGGCTTACCCAACACCACAGACTGCACATGTGACTACTGTCCTCCCCATGGTTTAAATATTAGAAGAAGTTGTATCTTTGTATAGTGAGTGTGACAGAAGCATCCCATGATACGCTGACATAGCAGCAAACAGGGTTAGCAAGAATGCAGCGTGGTGAGAAGCATCTCCAAAACCAGAAAGAAACAGAGGGAGAGTGAGAGGGACAGACAGAATGAAAGAGACAGAAAGAGAAAGAAAAAGAACAAGAAGACAGGAGGAAGAGAAAGGCAATGGGAGAAAGGAGAATGGTAGTTCATGGAACCTCAATCTAAGAGAACCCAAAGATGGGTGTTTTCCCAGGTGCTGAATGATTCTGCACACTTCCGCAACAAATGCATAATTTTAAACTTTTTTCTCTCTCAACAAACAACGGAGAAACGCACCTTGAAAAAGAAGAGCCAGGAACTCCCACCCGCCTGCAGGGGCTGCCTGTCTTTGCCCACAGGGGGTGAACTGCACCGCTAAGGAGCTCACTTCCTTGTTTGCCTTGGTGACTGACAGGCACAAGCCACTGTAGTCACTCCTGAAGCTACCAGCACTCACTGCACACACGGCACTTGGCAGGCTTCTCCCTGGAGACCCTGAGGTAGGGGCTGGAGCTCACACACCCTCGCACTCACCTGAGATAGAAACTGCCTGACCTTCATTTCGGGGGCAATAATGACAGCAGATCTACTGCAAACTCAGACCAAAAAAATGCGCGGTAGGAAAAGGAACACAGCAATGTACATTTACTACCTAATATTTTGTTTTTACTTTTTAATATCTTGGACTGAAATTCCAGATGAAAACCAGATTCTTCATGTTTTAATTCTAGAGTTTAAAACTGCGAAGCCAGCGATTTCTTTGAGACAATACACATTTATTGTTTAAGCTGCTGAGTTTTGGGGGGAATTGCTGGAGAGCAGCTGATGAACTGAGAGGGTGAGAGCTACACCTTGGCTTAGCCACCCAGAACTCAGGAGACGAAGGCAGGATTTGCATGCTGAGAACACCACTAAATAAAAAGGATTCTCCCTGTTTCCATTATTATTTTTCTCCCTTCTCTTTTGATGTCTTTTCATTTCCAAATTATCTCTCCTTCCTGATTACCCTTATTTCTGACCCTGGTCTCAATTTACACTAAGGGTGACTGACTTCTTTCCATTATGGAACTGTTTGCTTTTACTGTTTGTAAAAAGCAATTTTGACTTTATAAAACTGTAAGAAAAGATCCCCTTCCAAAAAAAATGCCCGTTAGTGAAATGACAGTGGCGACACTGGCAAGTTTTGATCCCTCACAGAGTTTTGTGCCCTCCAGTTGCCCCTGTTAGCTCAGAACCAAAAGTGTACTCCATGCAGGAAACAAAAATTTAATGGGCAGTTCAAAGGGTAACACAAGAGTTGGAACAGAGGGATGGAGAGCTTGCGTCTGCTCATTAGCTTTTGGTCATGAACATCATTTTTAAAACAGCACAGTAAAAACAGATTCTGCATGAAAAAGAGCATTCTTTCATGAACTGCGTTTACTCCTGTCAGTGTGTGTACATGTCTGTGCATATAAGCATGTGTGCGCATGGGTATACACACATGTATAGAGAACATGCTTCTACTCAAAGACGTTTGAGGAACGCTGGCCTCGCTGCGCTACATAAACTCAAGGCAGGCACATGTGGCCCTTGTGGGACAATACTGCTGGCTCACTAGTTTTGTCAAGAGAGATAAAGCGCCAGAACCAGGTGATGGGAGGAGCAAAGAGGGAAAGGCATAAAGAGTCAGGACAGAAGAGGGTGTGGTGGAGTCAGTGAGGCTGAGAGGCTGAGTGAGCTGTGAACCCAGGTGTGCATGCTCATAGGGCCAAATGTAGACCTTGTCCCTGTCCCATCTAGTTTCTCACTGTCATAATGACTTACAACAGGCTAGAAAAGGGAAACTGTACAATGCTTTAAAACATCAAAGGAAAATATCTATTTTATTTTTGGCTCTAATGTTCTATGTGACTTTGACTTTAAAAATCTGAAAAGCAAATATTACATGAGCTGATAACACAGTTGGTCCAAGGCAAAGGTCCTCCCTCAGAGGAAGACACAGAGAATCAAGACCACCACGCCCAGGGTATCCAATGCTAAATGCGTATGACATCAGAGGAAGATGCCAGGGGTAGTAGGGATACCAGGGTCCCCACCTTAGCCCCAGGAAGGCTGTTTCAAAGAAGACCTAAGGGGACAAAGGGAGAACAGAAGCAAAAGGAACTGATCCCAGGGTCGCAGGCCCTGACCCCAAGGCAATGTTACGCCTGGCCACAGTCCGGCATGTCTGACATGTTGTGAAGACGAAACGGCAGGAAGAAAAAGAAGGCACATGTCCCCACAGGCCTGCATTTTCTCCACCTTGGATAACACCAGAACGTCGCTCCTAGGTAACAGCAAAGCCATGACAGGATTCAGACTGAAGTAAGACTTTAGAACGGGGGAAACTGTGAGTTAACATGAAACTGAGAAACAAAGACGTTAGCTTGGTATCGTCGGTACAACCATTTTGTGTGGAATTAAAGATGAGGTAGTGAAACTAATTACAGACAAGAGCCGCTGCTTCAATCTTCTGGAGGTTTCTGCCCTCTAGTTCGAGGAGTCCTGTTTTCTCTGGTGTGTGTGCGTGCACATGTGCGTGTGTGTGTGTACATGTGTACAAAACACGCACAGACAACAATGAAGGATGCCTTCCTGGGATACAAGAAACATTCTTGATAAACTGTTCCATGAAAACCAGGAGAAAGGTTTATAATTCAGCCTCTGTACATTGTTAAACAATGCAGAGATTAAAACTGTCAGTAGAAGTTTGTGTTTGAGAGGACACAGCTTGGATTCTTACCATATGCTAAGATAAAAGGATTCCGGCAGCTTTTTGCCAAGAGTTGACCGATGGTAGGGAATCTTTCCACGACTGTTTTAGGATCCTGTAAATGGAAAGGAAGCTGTGGTCAGTGAAGGGGCAAGTGCCCTATGCAACTCAAAGACCAAACTGAAACCACACAATGAAGGTGCCTGAATGCGCCTTGTTCGGTGTATTTTATAAAAGTATTCAAAAAGAGGATTATAGAAGATCTTCAGGAGAAGAATTGAAAACAATTTAATAAGCAACCAAGCATTCAACGTCAACCTTAAACCAGGTCACCAAAATTAAGTTCTATGACATAAATAGGTAAAATAAATTTTATCACAAAATTAATTTTATTTTACTCAGACTTAATTGTCAGGAATGGCTACTTTATTAGAAAATAACATAGACAGATTAAAAGATTTATTTACTGGGATTGGGCTCAGGGGCACTCTACCACTGAGCTACATCCCCAGTGCTTATTTTTATTTTGAGACACGGTCTTGCCAAGTAGTTGAGGCTGGCCTTGAACTTCAGCCTCCTGAGTCACTGGAATTACAGGCATGCACCACCATGCTGGCATGAGTAACAGTTTTAAAAACTACTGGTGATTAATGACTTTACAATCCTATATCTTCATACTGTTTTTTTATTCCAGCAAAATAAGGGAGGTTCTTAAATCCAGTTCCAGTAGAATATTTCAAAGACCAAGAACTCTGGAATTTGTAAAAAGAAACAAAAGCTGCCAGAGCACAAAGATATATATCTCTGTTTATTACTATTTTGATTGCTGTACGTTAAATGACATCATACTTAATCTATAACAACCTAAACCCTGAAACCAAAAAAGATCAACCAAATAGAAAACAGGTTAAGATTTTAAAAATACACATGCTTTTGTACAACTGGCCCTTACCCCACTTCTTTACCTTTTACGAAAGTTCAAAAATAAGACCACGTTGAGATAGGGTGCAGGTAAGCTGAAACGGTAAGCTTCCTGCAGCTGCAGCAGTGAGTTCCTCACGTGCCCCACAGCCCCAAGGCTGGCTGCACTTTCTGGGACCGCATCAAGATTGAGTTACATCGGTCTGACTACAACAACCAATTTAAATTTAGCAATGATTGTTCACACAGACGGTATCTGCCCTTCAGATTTCCAAAGACACGTGAACGCGTATCACCAACAGAATCATTCTTCAAGTTTCCTACTTGCTTCTTAAAGGCAGAGAAGCATAACAAGAGAACTTGTATGCTACAAAATAATTTGTTATGCTCATAACATGAACACGTGCTGTCATAAAATGTCTACTAAAACAAAAAATATTTTGTCAAAAGAGAAAGTTTTGTAAACAATTACTAACAAAAGTGAAAACGCTCAAAATTCTAATATTAGAAAAGATCATTTGAAATATTAGAAGAGATTGTACCATGTTAATAGTCATGTCTCAATATTAGAACAGATCTTAATATCTCTTACAAAGGCCTTGAGAACAGGGCTGAGGAAGGGTTTAGCACCTTAGCAAACTCCCAAAGATTTGAAGGACACAAAGGCCTTGAAAAGAATCCTGTTTATTACCTGACAACAGTATCAAAGTCTTGTTTATTTAAAAATAACCTTCTTGGCAATGCATGGGTACCCATGCTTATAGCAGCACAATTCACACAGCCAAACTACGGAACCTACCTAGGTGTCCATCAGCAGATGAACAGGTACAGAAAATGTGGAACATACACATAGTGGAGTCCTATTCAGCCAATAAAAAAATGAAATTGTCTCATTTGCAGGAAAATGGACAGTACTTGAGAACATCATGCTAGGTGAAATAAGCCACACTCTGAAGGTCAGTGACATATGTTTTCTCTCATATGTGGAAGGTAGAGAGGAAACACAAACAAACAAAGGTGGGTGGTGGGTCTCATGAAAACTGAAAGGAGATCAGTAAAATGGAAGAAAGGGACTAAGGGGAGGGAGGAAGAAAGAGAAAGGGGAAATTCCGGTAATGATACTGGTCAAATTATATTGTTATATTGTGAGCATCTACAAAGATATACCACCACATCCCGCCATTATGTATAACACAACACACCAAAAAATATGGAAAAATAAATAAATGAAAATAACCGGCATGGGCTGGAGGTGTAACGCAGTGGTAGTGTTTGCCTAGCACACACGAGGCCCTGGGTTCGATTCCCAGAACACAAAAATAAAAAATAGAAATTTAAATATGTATACGTATATACAAATGCATACACACACACACAGTAAAAAGTAAACATAGAAGTAAAAACAAAAACAACTTGCCTGGTCAGAAAGCCTCATGACAATACAACTAGGCAAGAAGGAAAGACCAACATCAAAATAAATCAGAGAGTAGGAAAGCAGTTCTTGTCCGCTGCACCAGGGGCAATTTGCTTTCCTAACCCTTCAGTGCACCAGGTCAACATGGGTCCCCAGCCCTGGGGCACATTACAGCCTGGTGGAATCGGGTAGAGTCCCCTGAAGTCATAAAGCAATTTCACCACTGTGGTCTACTACTCACCATCTCCTTCAAGGCTCCATACACCTGTCTCAGGAACTCCTGGAACTGAGGCAGGTGAACACAGGGGTCCTGCTGGGCTTCCAGAGCAGAGGCCTGGTCCCACACTGAAAGCTTCTGCAGCCAAAACTCACAGTCAGAAGCCAGGTCTCCAGAATCCTGAGCCATCTCAGAAATGGGGATCGGACGTCCCTCCACAGCAGCCTGCCACTCAGGGAAGGAAATGCAACACACACCTCGAATCTGTTAAAAAAGGGAGCAGGGAAGCATTCAGAAAGGATCTCCTACCAGTGCCTTCACGCGCCAGTGTTGGGTGAAGGGGATTCCGGGGGCCTGCAACAGCCTGCCTTCGATGCTAGACTCATCTCTGAATCATTCAGAAATGTGTCACCCAGCTGTAGCCCTGATTTGTACCATCTGAACTTTCTATCATGAACAGTATCATTAGACTAAAAGTCATTATAGTTCCTCAGGCACAGGCTAATTATGTACAAAAAGCACAGCTGATAATACTTTATATCTTCTTTTTTAAGATTGGGCTATTTTTAAATGTTCTGAATATGAAGTTCCTTTGAGAACTTTAATGCAATGGGAAATCAAAAACATCCAAGGGTGTTTAATAGTAGTCTGTGCCTAAGTAGTATTTTTGAAGTTCTTATGTTTTATATGCGTTTCTGGCTTCTCATTTAGGTATAAAATAAATCTCTACGCATTACTGTCTAATGAATTTTTTTCCCAGTTTCTCTTTATTTCTTAGAAAAAAGTAAAAGACTCATTCCACATGCATCAATTTAAACTATCAATTAAAAATGTTTCATACTTTTGACCTCCTCTATTCATTCACAAGAAGGGGCCAGGTTTTAGTAAAATGCAATAAATTCCACTTATTAGGGAAGTGTACTGTTCTCCAGTACTGGATAATTAAGTCCCCCAAGCCTGCCTTCCTACCCCTGAAATCCAGGTTAAAAAGCACGGTGGGGTCTGCAGGGAGCATGTGCCTCTGGGGCAGCCCCACTCTCAGCCTGGTGCCCTCCAATGTCCCGTGGGAAGTAGGGCAGTGAAAAGGGAGACCCCTTCTCAAGAGGCACAGCTTCTCACAGACTCCTGCACTTCCCCAGGGACAGAGGCGGATCTCATTTCAAGAGAGACCGTGCTAGGAGTGGTGAATCAACTGAGTTTAAATTCTTGGCAGCAAAAATTAACAGATACAATGCCCCTAGTTAAATACCAAAAATATCAACAAAGGAGGTTCCCATTATTAAACAGCAAAAGAAGACAAAATTTAAGAAGATTACACAATTTGGCTGCCATGCAAAAAAAAAACCCTGGACTGAGAAGATGAAAGTGGTACTTAACAGTTTATGATTTTGAGAAGGACCAGGTCAAAATGAAAACAAACAAAAAGTGGTTTATGAACAGAGGAAATACATGCATACTGTCAAAATGGCACTTATTAGTCAGAACTGTAGGTATCAGCCCCATCTGCCCCCATTCTCTCACGGTCCCACTCTCCCGAGCCATCACCAACACCTGTCAGTTCAACAGCCCAGTAAACACACGTGCTCTGACTCCACTGCACCCACTGCCCTCCAACTCACCGCCCCCACCCAGTCCATCCTAGTTTCCTTCATGGGGTGTCACAGCTTACTTCTGCCCCTCTCCAAGTCATTCTCCACACATGCAAAAACAATTTTTCCAAATGTATTATCGCATCTAGCATGCTCTCCTGCCTAAAGCACCTCTTCCACACTTCTTGTAAAGAAGTCCTGTTCCCTGCAGGAAAGCGCTGCAACTCCTTACAGGAGCCTCAAGGCCTTGAGAAGCGTGGCTCTGTGCCCCTCAGACCTCCCTAGCTTCCTTTCCCAGCTCACGAGTTGGCCCAAGCCTCTCTCCTGCTGCACAAACACACCACCCGCTTCCAGCCCGCAGGCCTTCCCACCGATGGCCTTTGTAGCTCTGCGAGCCGGCAGTCGGCGGCGGCATTCATTTTTCACTTAGTTACTGCTGCTTCTGCTGGTGTATGAATTTCCCATCCTCCTCGAATTTAGCAAACGCCTAGAAAACAAAAAATAGTGAAGGAAGGAACAACCTTCTTTGAAACTTCTGTTTCAAAAGTATGGTTCTATTTAAATGTCATAGCAAAAAGCGCCTCCGGAAAAAGTAATTTAATGTTTAAAAGGTCACTGAGCCCAACAGAAAAAAATTAAAAGTAGTGTTAGGTTACCTGTGTGAGATTTGTTTATATTCATTTTTATAAATATAATAGCTTATGCAGTCACACTGGATACTCTTGGCAATATCTTAAACGCCTCATACATACCAATTTAATCATTATAACAACGCTATTAAACTGCAACTCTTGTTATCTCCTTTTGCAGAGTCACAGAGAGACTACGTAATTGCCAAAAGAATGATCATATTAAAACCTAGAGGAAGATACTACTAGCAAGTGGCTGAGCCAAATTGTGGCATCTGCATGCAGGATCTGATTCTAGAGTCTGTGCCCTTAAACAACGACATTAACTGAGAAAACAAACTGACGGGTTTCTTCTGTATTTCATATGACACTGGAGGCAGATCAGTTTAGATATGTGGGAACAGTAAATTAAATAACTTCTTGACAAAAGAGACAGAAAACATTATTTGATTATAATGAAACGGCAAACATCCTTTTGCATAGCAATGGAAATACGTCTGCTTTAAAGGGAAACAGCTTTAAAGTTCAGGCACTGCGGTGACCTTCAGGGATGGGGGAATAGGGGTAGAGACTGGTGATGCCCAGTTGTGGTGGTAGCACTTTAGTGCCTAGGAGCCAAGTGTTCTGAACACACGTGGCGTCTGGGGACAGCAGCTGAGAGAGAGAGACACGACCTTCCCACAAGGCCAGTGATGTCCCCGTTGAGCACCACTGAGCAGGGCAGACCTCTGGTGGGGGCGCTGGTTGGTTTTGTCTGTTCAGCCTCCTCTTGGGCGCACCACCTTACCTTCCCCCACTCCACAAGGTCTTCTTGGTGGGCCCGTTAACCAAGGGCTACATGGAGGGCTAAAGGAGGCACTCCTCAGGAGTGCTAGCTCAGGTCCTTAAGAAGGGATTTTCTCTCAACACTTCACATACGTCACATGTCACATGGTTTCTAAGAAGTGGCTGTAATTCTCACCTTGGCTCTTCTGTGTAAAGCACTGTTTCCCTCTGACTGCATTCAGGAGTTCATCTTTGACTTTCTGGAGTTTGAAAATGATATGCCTAGGTGTAGTTGTCCTGATACTTATCTTGCTTTGTGTTCTCGTGATGCCTGGATCTGTGGCTTGGTATCTGACATCAGTTTGGAAATTTCTGAGTCGATGCTGAGTTTCAGCCCTCTCTTCTCTCTCTTGGGTTCCCATTACATGTGGTCGCACCTTTTGTTGCTGCCCCTCATTCTTGGATGTGCTGCTCGGGTGTTTATGTTTTGCCTCTCTCTCTTCTTACTTTTCAGTTTGGGAGGTTTCTACTGAGAGACCATGAAGCTCAGAGATTCTTCCCTCAGCTGCGTCCCATCCACCAGCAAGCCGTCAAAGACTTCTTCGTGTTTGATCTTTTGCATTTGTTCGTTCTTTCTCAGGATTCCTATTCCCCTGCTCTCGTTGCCCATCCGTTCCTGCATGCTGTCCAGTTGGTCCACTGGAGCCCTTAGCACAGCAATCGCAGCTGTCTTCAGTTCCCTCTGGCAATTCCAGCTTCCCCTACGATGCTAGTTCTGATACTCACTCTTTCTCTCAAAACTGTGCGTGTCTTCTAATCGTTTTCTCAAGAGCTGGACATGATACTCTGGATACTAGGAGCTGCTGCAAACAGGCCTTTAATGCAATGGCTGGGAGGAGTGGAGGGAGGGAAGTGTTCTGAAGTCCTGTGATCAGTCTCCTAGGTGGTGAGATTCACAGAACCCCTCTGTCCCTGTACACACAATGTGACCACAGTCTGGCTACAGTGAGTGGAGGCTGGGTGCTTCCCTCCTCCCACACAGAAGGCAAAAGTTGGCTGGACTCGATGGCACTCCCAGTGGCTAGGCTCTGATAAAACCCCAACAGAATAAACCCTAGTTAACTCGCTTCTCCTCCCCCTGCCCTAAGTACAGGGGGTGTTCTCGAATATTTACAGTGAGAACCTGTGAGCTCCAGGAGACAAAACCCAGAGGTGTGGCAGCCTCCCCAGGCTGGGTCCTTGAGTTTTGAACCCACCCTTGTCCACACCAAGCCTCCATCAATGAGTGAGTTAGGGCTCAGGGTGCCCGTCCCACAGGGTCCTGCAGAGACTGCTGCTCTGCACGCTCCGGTGCACTGCACCACCTTTCTGGGTCCCCAATTTGGGGGCAACAGTTTGCACTGTGACCTCACTTCTCCTACAGATCTAAGAAGAATTGCTGACTTTTTGGTTCCTTTGGCCTTTTATTTGTTGCATGACACAAGCAGAAGCTGGGAGTTCTTTTGAGGTATGTCTTGTCAGCTCTCCGATTCTGGTGGTAAATGGAGGCCTGCAATAGATTTTTTTTTTCCTTCATTCTTCCTCCCCACCGCCATCCTACCCTTGAATTACCCATTGCTAGTTTGTGGTTTTCAATCAAAGAATAAAACTTAGCCATGTGCAATGATGCACACCAGAAATCCCAGCCACTCAGGAGGCTGAGGCAGGAGGATTGCAAGTTCAAGGCCAGCAACTCAGCAAGACCTTCTCTCAAAAAAAGAAAAGAAAGAAAGAAGAGAAAAAAGTAAAGACAAGAAAAAAGAGCTGTGGGCGTAGTTCAGAGGTAGAATACCGCAGGCTTCAATTCCCAGTACCACAAAAAAAGAACACAAAACGATATAGGTAACCAATAATGGACTGCAGGCAACAGACTTGTGAAGAAAGAAGGGTAATTTAAAACTGGTTACTGAGCCAACCCGGAAAATGGCAGTGAAACTTCTATTCATTTCAAGAGGGAGCTATAGACGAATGAGGTTCCTCCAATACCTGGGGCCCCTGCTGCATTACGCTCTTCCAGTAGGAACAGCCACAGAAGCCACTGGAGTCCTCCCTCCCCTGTCAACAAACTATCCAAAAAAAAAACTTAAACTTGCTGGTGCTAGGGTTGTAGCTAAGTGGACAGAGTACTTGCCTGGAACATGAGGTACTGGATTTGATCCTCAGTACCACATAAAATAAATAAATGAAATAGAGATATTCTGTCCATCTACAACTAAAAGAAAAATTTTTTAAATTGCTGTCCATCTGGTCATTTACAGAGAACCCCACCTCCCCAGCTGAGGGGCCAGTGGACCAATGACAATGACCTATCAAAAGCATAATCAGGTCTGGAGCAGTGGCTCAGCGGTTTCGGCGCTTGCCTGGCAAGCACAAGAACCCAGGTTCAAACCCCAGCACCATGTACCCAACTAAGTTTTGGAGTAACTAAGGCCATGTGAAAAACTAAATAAAGTTGTTTCTCCCTTTCTCTGTCTCTCTCTCTCTCTCACTGTCCCTCTCTCTTTAAAAAAAAAAAAAAAAAAAAAAAAGCATAATCAAATGGTGACTGCCACACAAACTGCACTTTCAGATGTGTGCCCTTACCAGACACATTAATACCACCCTTGGCACCTAGAATGCAGTTACAAAGCTGGCAAGTGTTTCTCCATTTGGATAAACTGGCAGCTCGTTTTCCCCTGCCGCAGAGCTAGCAGCTGGAACACGGGGATCGCAGTGGAGGCATGGCCTCTGCACAGGCTGACACATTCTGGAGAACAGGAAGGAACAGGTGTCTTTCACATATTACAGATGGTGGGCTGCAAATCCCACGAGCACACAGAGCATGCCACTTCAGGAACCAAGTCAGGATGTGCCCTTGAAAATGAGGATGCCGGCAGCTGTTGTGCGGACCTGGGTGGCTGAATGGTAAGTGCAGGAACCATGAACCATAATTCCTCAAAATTAAAAATAATAAACAAAAATACCTTGTTCTCGCAAAGTGGCAGAATGCCTGCCCGATACAGCTGAGGTTTTGAAGGTAGCACATCCTGTGGAATTTTTAGACTTTTCATCTTAGACTCATGGGCCTGGCAACAAAACCAAAGCGAAGGCCGTTGCACAGCTGTTGTGTATGAAGTGTCCTGCCACTCAGCTATATGGCCCAACAGACCCAAGCTGCTAAAGCATGCGGAAGATCTGGATCCAGGAAGAATCTAAAGCAAGTCTCTCACTGCCTGGATCTCCGAGCCACAAAGCTGGGTGTGTCCAGCAGCACTCTATCATCATGTGCAGATTATACTCACTCGGCCAAAATGAATGAGTGAGGTTTTCGGACACCATCTGTATTTGCATGCTCTGCCCAATAAAAAAAAAAAAAAATCCCAGGCCTGGAGTGGTGGCTCAGCAATTACAGTGCTTGCCTGGCATGTGCAAGAACATGTGTTCGAATCCCAGCACCACACACATAACAGTGTTGGCGCAACAAACGCCACATGAAAAAGTAAATAAAATTGATTCTTTCTCTTTCTGTCTCTCTCTGTCCCTCTCTCTTAAAAAAAAAAATAAATTCCCTTCTCTTTCATTTTCCCCTCTCCTCCTACTAAATATATAGAATATATTATTAGTGAACAAATTTTCTATTTAGTCCATAATTTATAGAATTTAACAGATATGGGAAGAGGAACTGACGATTTCCAGAACTCCTGACCCAGAGCTGGATGCACTAATCAATATTACTATGAATCAGCTCCTTTCTGAAGGGAGAGAGGGCTTAATTACATTAGCTAGAAGTGTTTCTAAAATTCTGCATGTAGAATGTGGCAAATTTGAAATTTCTGAGTGGCCAAAAAATGAAAAGTAGCAGTCACCTTTGGGTTCTGTCCCCCAGCAACCCTTTCCTTCGATATGTACACTCCCACTTTTGCTTTGAAGAACTGTCTGTCCTTCCTTCTTTCTGTGGGGTCTTGGTGGGACTATGGATCAAGGCACATATCCTAGGAAGGCAGGGCGTTCCAGACAAAAACAAATGGACACCAATCTGTCTGACATCACTCAAAACCAAAAGACTTTCACAAAATAAGAAGAGGAGCTTACGACAGTCTCACGTAAACCTGGGCTATGTGGACCAAGCAAACTGCTGTTTATGATGTTTCTTTTTAATTTTTGGTAACTGTTTAATGAGTATTTTTAAAATATATCCCCAAAATAGATTAAAACAGACAAACGAGCCCCTACAGACTCATTAACCAGTTCAAACAATTATCAACCTTATTTATTTATTTATTTATGCAGTGCTGGCGGTGGAGCCCAGGGCTTCATGTATACAAGGCCACATCCCCACGCCCCAGGCAAACTTTTTCCATTTTTAAAACAAACCAGATTCATAGCTTTACCCCAGATTCTTTCATTTATATCTCCTTTTCCTAAGGACTTAAAAAAGAAACAATTACCATATCTCTCTCACATGAAATAAAAGTAATAACATCATTTAATAGCCCCTTTATGTTTAAACTTTTTCAAAATTTCCTTTGTTCATATCACGGGTTTGTTTTTATCGGGCTCCAAACAAAATCCAAACAGTACACATACTAAATATTGGTATTTCTCCTTTAGTCTGTACCAATTATGCCTTTTATTTATTTTAACCCGTGCATACAATGTATCCCCTGGAGAAATCAAAAGGTTTGTCTGTAGACGCTCTCTCACTTCTGCACTTGGCTGACTGCATCCCTGTGGTTCTATTTAACATATTTAGCTATCCTCTTGTATTTCTTGCAAAGTGATACAGGCTTGGTTAGGTGCAGGTTCAACTCTCTCAAAATTGTATTTCATTTGCAGTGTAGCATACTTTGAATGAAACCAGAAGGGCTCCTGTTTTGTTCTCTAGCATTTCTAAACTGATCAGTGAATGCAGGTACCATCAACCTACTCTACACATTATAGTCCTCTATTCCCTAATGGTTTTAGGATCCACTGATATTATATAAACTCCATCAGAGGCTTAAAAAGTAGTGATTTTTAAATTATACCTACTCTCCTGCTTGTTAGAAGTCTCGTCATGTTATGAGGTAGGTAGATAAACAATCTTTTCCTTTGGGATTTCACCTTGTCAGTCCAGCCTGTGCAACTGCCAAAGGCTCCACTGGCCTAGTACAGGCCCTCTTCCAGGTTCTCATCTTCCTCCTCTTCTTAATAACTGGCAAATGACCCAAGGGAAAAGCACTGCTACAGAAATTATGTTCAGTATTCTGCACTTCCCTTCACTCCAGGATCTTAACCCACTCCTCAGTCCTAAGCACGTTCTCAGTCTCCAACATCTTCAAAAGATGTTTTATCTGTCTTTTCTGGTTACTCTAACACAGCTGAAGAAAGTGTACACTAAGGTTTCTTCTTAGCCAGGATAGGCGCAAGTAAACCAAAGTATGGTACGGAACATACTTGATGTAAATACACTTAGCTAAAACTGTACCCAATTTCAGATCTGCTTCAGGTAAGAGTATTTTATAAAAATGAGACTGATCTTCTTGCTGAAAGTTATCCATGAGGCTACATGAAATCTAAAATCATAATCCATAAAAATTATCAAAGAATCATAAAAATAATGTGAATTATCAGGGAAGGTCCTAGCACATGGACTTCCAAGAGCCTAGGGATGCATCTGCCAATATTGAAGAGGTGGTTAAAAGGCACAGCAGCTCTTCTGAAAGCCTTGCTGGAGCTCACAGTAGGAGGCCAAGCTAATGGCACACCAGCCCACATTTAAGGTTGGGGCCTACGTGACTGCACCCTGAGAGTAGTGACCCAGGAGCAAACCCACTGCATACAGTCCACTGCAGCCACACTGAGGCCGACTCTGAAAGTGAATCAAGTCATCCGGGATGGCCAGCACTGCCAGGTAGGTGCTTGGAAGATGCAAACAAAAACCTCTCTGGAGGAAGAGAACCTTACTGTAGGATTCAGGTGACTTCTAAAATTAATATCCAAATGCAATAAAGAACATATAAAACAAAGTCAATCAAACACACAGGAAGAAAACAGCACATGATCAAGAACCCAAAACCAAAAACAAGAACAGAGAAACCAAAACAGATACTCCAGAGTTCGATCACCTGACAGGAACTATAGAAATAATTAAGAGTCACTGGTGAACATAAAAGTTAAAATTTCCTGAAGGGACAGGACTATAAAAAATAAAAAAAGAATTAAGAAGAAATTCTAGCACTGAAAAATAAAATAATTGAAATTAAGAAATCAAAGATGGGGTTGGGCCTACAGCTTAGTGGTAGAGTATTTGCTAGCACGCACGAAGCCCTCGGTTCCATCCCTGTTAGTGCAAAAATAAAGAACTCAAAAGATGACGAGACCTAGGTAACAACAGAACTATTGAACCTGGAAGACAGAACTGAAGAACCTATCCAGAATTCAACAGGGAAAATCAAAATAGTGGAAGAATACAAAGGAGTGGACAAGATATGTATATAGAAACACAATGAAGAGACCAGAAAACTTATCTGCAAGGAAATGAAAGGAAAAAGGGGCAACCTAGAACTCTACCCCCAGCTGCAACACTCTTCAAGAACAAAGGTGAAATACAGCCTTTCTGACACACTGAAACTGAAAGAATTTGCCACCAGTGAACCTGCTAACGGATGCTCTTCAGGCAGATGGACAATGATTCAAGGGCAATTCTGGAGACAGGAGAGGATAACAACAGAGGATAGATAAAGTGTGGAACGCTAAACTAATACAATACACAAGAGAGTAAAGGACTTTGGGGTTTTAAGTACATGCAAAAGTTAAAATATATAAATACAATTGTACGTAAGTCAGCAGAATGACAGAGTTAAGAATTCTACAGTCCCTTCATTGTTCAAGAAAAGGACAGAAGTGTTAACACTGGGCTTTAATAACTCAAGAATACATATTGTAATTTCTAGCATATCCACTGACAGAATAATAAGATAGTATATAATATCCAAATTATCAAAGCAAAAAAATATATGATGAAAAACACTTAACCCCCCAGAAGGGCAAGATAGTGAGGAAGAGAAAATGCAGACAATATAACTGCATAGCACGCGGTAAGGCAGGAGTGCAGCCCAGGGGTACAGCAATCACTTAGTAAGGGCGGGGCCCTGGGTTTCACTCCAACACCAAAAGAAAAACAAATGAGCACATGGGAAGATGGTGGATTTAGACTCAAATATATTAGTAATTATGCTATATGCAAATAAATGGATTAAATCCATACATTGAATCTCCAAGTAAAAAACAAAAGTTATCAGTTTTGAGTTATTAAAAAAAAAACTATTCACTGATACAAAGACACATCTCAACCATACAGGTATGGAAATATAGAGAGAATAAAATAAGAATGGGGAAAAATGCCACTTATACCAAACCAAAGGAATTAAATAAAGAAACAGTATAGAACAGACTTTGGAGCACAAAGTTTGAGAGGCCAAGGGGGTCACCTCATATGATAAAGGCTTAAGTTCACAACATTCTGCCTTATTCCTCCCTGCCGCATGAATTCTGGTGGGAAGACACATGAGATTGATTCCATTTACAGAAAGCTCCAAACAAGCAAAAGTCAACTAGTGATCACCATAAAAAAAAGCCAGGGATCCTTTGGAGGAGGGCACCAGGAAGTAAGGCGCGGGAACCGCACGGGGGCTGGCAGAACTCACTCATGTTTGTGTGCTTTTCTTGATGTGTGACTTTCCAGTTGAAAAATGTCTTTAAAAACTCCTAGATGCAAGTTTACCATACTGACATCATTCTAAGGGTAAGGGAAAAAAGAAAAACATGTTACAGGTCATCAATGCTAACCAAGACAAAAAGCGCTTGATGGACGTAACAGGCAGTTTTAAATTGTTGAAACCGTATATATTTTGCCAAGTTGTCTGAAAATATTAAACCCATCAGAATTCAAGTGGCAGGGAGGAATCGGGCAGTTTCCGAACAGCTACAAAACGAGATGATCGAGTCTTCAGAGTTATGGTCATTTCAACTTTTTCACAAAAGCATTAATAGTTTTATCCGAGTTAATCTGCAAACCTATGATATAACTGAGAGCCAACTATGAATTTTTTGGTCAATACCAAAATCCTGTGTCATGCCCTAAACGTAAATCCTTATCATTCTTAGGATCCTGACTCGTGTTTATGCCCAAATTCATTTCATTATGAGTTCCTAGAGGAACCTTATTTAGTGTCTTTCATATAAGAGATAAAAGAAAGGTTAATGTTCCCTTAAAACTTAGGGTTTCAACAAGTGTTTTGCACACATCCTGTATATACTCATGTAGCAGAAGCAAGCATATGGAAAGTTAGGAGGAAATCCACATTTTCCATTGCTTGACTGTTTCTTTCTTAGCACATTTACCCAGTCCCTAAGGAATCAAAACAAACCATGATTTCACCTTCTCCAAACACACAGACTAAAAACAACATAAGTCGTTGGTCCCCAGTATGTATTCCTGGCCTTCAGAAGTTTCTATGCAGAGGCAAAGGACAGCTCTAACAGTGGTTCTCCTGTTACTTTCCTAGGAGCTAAGTTCCAACAACCTCCTGAGCCTGGAGCAGCCAGACCTCGGGAAGGAGCCCCCAGGCCCAGGCAGGAGCAGCAGCCCTGACACAGGCCCACGGAATGGCAGGAGACGGCATTCCACCCCTTATCTGACACACAGGACATTTTTGCCCTCTCTGATTAATCATTTTTTCAGCATGGAAAAATCTGTTCTATAAATTTAATTTTCAGGTTTGCCATTAGAATTGCTGTTGAAAGACGCTATCATGTCTCAAATGGACGTCTACAGACATCTTAGAACTCAACCTTTTTAAGGTTTTCTGAAAAGTCTACAATTAATTCTTACTCAACTGATATCAGGAGCAATATAACTCTTTTAAAATTCCATTGAAGATTTTAAAAGTATTTTAAAAATACACAGATGTTAAACATTTTTTAAAGTCTTTTATTCTTGGTCACCATTGTAATAATACAGAGCCATGAATGCAGGAGTAGCAGGGAGTCACTCTGAATGGCATGTAGAATTCTAAAGCAGTCCTCATAAACCGATCGTGAGCACTTAAGTCACTGTCATAGCCACTCAGCCACTGCAGCTGAGACTAGAATGGCAACATGGAGTAAGAGTATGTCACACAGCTCCACACCATGAGGACTAAACTTCAGCCGCCATGTTTCTCAGAGAATTTCCCTCAGTTTAAAAAGCTCACGTGTTCTCATTTTGTACACTGTAGTCCTTGTGTGACACCGAGAGAAGTCACCTCAAGATCCAGGAGGTAAGGAAGGCTGAGAGGACTGGCCAGCGTCCTCCGAATGGCGGAGCAGGGAGGCAGCCCTGTAGTCTCACTAGCGCTGGAATCCCTTCCTGGGCAGCCACTGTCACTGCTTCCTGTTACCTGCAGTCACACACGTCCTAGCTGACACATCTCCCCAGAACCTAGTTCACTGAGCGCATGTTGAAACCCACACATTCATACTGTACCTGGCACAGTAGGAGCTTGCTAAATGTGTACTGAACACCAAAGTGTAAAAAAAAATAAGTAAGTAAACAAATCCACCAAGATTGTTGAGGAAGAGGATGTGGACAAAGCTTGGGCTGACTTTATGCTGAGAGAGGCCCTTGTAGCTCCCAGATCGCCAACATTTAAAACAAAGCTCATTATGAACCACGCAGTATCAAAAATAGCTGCCTATGGCATTTGTCCAGGGGCCAACAGAGCCTGACTTGAAACCTGCAAGCAGCAGTACAAGCGGACGGTCTAAGGACCAAACGAGAACCGCAGCCTTCTCAAAGCCACTTCCTGCTACACAGCACTATTTTTTTTCATGCCTCTTAAGCACAAATTAACCAAAGGTTTTTCTCTCATGAAATAAGCACCAAACAAAGAGATTCATGGCCAGAATGCTAGAAAACACTGTTTATGGAAGAAGAACAGGGAAGAGAACAAACACCCAACCTCCCATCAATGTCATCAATAGAGGCAACAGCTTTGTGAGAAGCATATTTAAACGCTCCCCTAAAATACCTCCAAATGTAAAACTAAGAAATTTATGTTTGGCCGCACTTAAGCTTGACAGCCCTGTTCCTTCCTTGCCGGGAGCCTCATAGCAGTTATGTAGAACTCGCAGAAACAATGTTTCTTTGCTTCATTATCCTAAATAAGATCAGTCAATTTATCCTGGGTTTGAGGCTCCCCACTCCCAGGAACAGCAGAAGGAGCCCAGGGCCTCACCGGTCTGAGGCAGGCGCTTGCTGTCCCACTGAGCTATATATACCCCACCCCCTTTTCTGTTTTTATTTTGAGAAAAGTTCTTGCAAACTTCTGGTGATTCTTCTGCCTTAGTTTCCCAAGACACTGGGATTACAGGTGTGTGACTGTGCCTGACTTTGTGGCTTTTTAAAAAGTCATGATAAGATATTTTTACCCAGGAAGTGCTCATGAAGGACACATATGATCTTTTTCCTCCTAAAACAATGAGGTTTTAAGAAAAGTCCCACTAGGAGGAGCTGGCCCTTCCTCTAGTGAGTCAGCAGTGCTTCTCTTCAGAGGCAGATTAATCAGAAACACAGACTGCACATGTGCAGATGATTTCAGCCCCTCCTCCATGTAAATGGAGCCTGAGTCTAAGGAACTGGAGCAGGCAACTTCTGACCAGGTGCAGAGTATTCATGCACAAGTTTCAGATGCCTCTGCAAAGAATTACAGAAAGTTAAGCTAGCAGATAACTCCAGGGACTCACTGAGCTCAGCTGTCCCACCCGGGTCCCCAGACGTGGGAAGAAGAGCTTCTCTCTGGGCCTGGCTTCCAAGTAGAGAAATCCTCTGGCCATAACACTTGGCCTCTGAAGCTGCTAAGAAACAAAACACATCTTTCCTCACATCCAGTACCGAGACACCGGCATACTTTTGCATTCCTGTCTTCACTTTCTGACGGTATGACTATTGGACCAATTAAAAAAGGAGCAGAGGAGCACATTCGTTATTAAGATTTTAATAACTAGTATTATAATATTAATGTCTCCTTCCCTTTGTCACTAGTTTCTGGGCTCCAAATTATTTCTGCCTCTTTCCACCACTGGTTCCACTATTATTTTATTACTAAATACAAAATAAGAAGTCCACATATGTATTGAAAGCCTACTTTGTGGTAGGAACTCCAAAAAACAGTGTTAACTGGGACCATAAGGTAAGACCTAACAGGTAGAGGGAAGCACTGGGAGAAAAGGAAAGCCCAGGTGCCGCAGGGAGATGGAGAAGGGGCACCAGCCAGTGCACAGACAGAAACACCAGCATCCAACAGGACACTTACCGTGCACAAGACAAGACAAGCTACCCAGCACCACACGCATAGTGAAGTGCTGGAGCAACGAAGGCCACATGAAAAACTAAATAAAACTGATCCTCTTTCCCTCTCTTACTGCCCTCTCTTAAAACAAACAAACTGTTGACAGCTCCCAGTGCAGTCTAAAATTGTATTCTGTAGGTTAATTAACAAACACAAACCAATACAACCCTATGCTCATAACCACTATGCTACTAAAAAAAGACTGCACAAATTGTAGAGACTACAAATTGGAACCTGTGTAATCAATTAGCAAGATCTAACAACAAATCTACAAAATAAATAAAAATTTAGGTTGACAAAATCTAGTCAACATGATCAACGTTGCACGGAGACTCACACGTCGGGCTGTGTGGGGTCCCAGGCCACCACCGTCACCGGTGGTGACGTCACCGGCTTCACTTCTTGCCTCCCACCTTCCTGTGAACACAGTCTCTTGCGGAGCTCAATATCTGCATTTCAGCCCTGCTCTTTTGTGAGAACCCACCCCCCATATTTAACATAGCACTTCTTGGCACCAACACAAACAGAGAAGAAAGAATGAAGAGAGGAATGCCGAGAATGTTCGAGACCTGCGAGTCCTCAGACTGAGTGCGCTCTAAGCACCCAGCAGCATCAGTCAGATGAAAATCCTCACCACCATGGTGTCATAGCCCACCTTGCACCAAGGAATGCGTCACAACCAAGAGGGTGCAATGGTGGATGGAGACTGGCTTCGGCAGTGGCCGTCATCTCCAGCTGCCTGGAGCTCAGTGCTCAGACTCCTTCGTGGCTTCCACACTACTCCACATCTACTCCATTCTCCTGCATCTTCACAGCCAAAGGGAAACATGGAAGAGGGGATGCCGGGCGGAGGAAACGGAAGGGAGCCTGACTCGGGAGACCACAGATGAACTGCAACTTTGAAAAAGGGCTTGGAAAGCTGCTAACACACGATACCCAGGACTGTTCAAATACAGGCTAGAGTCACAAACTTTTCTTCAAAAGGTCACTAAACCTCTCATTTAGGTTCCTTGGAAGGCAGAGCTCAGACAAGCTTGAGAAGGGAAAGACCTAACTCCACCAGATCATTTCCAGACAAACAGAAAACCCTCTCAGCAAAACCAGCCACATGATGCTCTCCAGGCGGTGTCTGGCAGGCACCGAGGGGGTGCATGGGACACAGGCCTAGGACTGGCCATGCTGTCACAGAACCTTTCTGCAGACCTTTTCAGGCTGTGGCACAAGAGCACCACCTACTGAAATAGTTCCAAGGGACAATTTGGTCCTTGTACTGAAAAATGGCTCAGAAAACATGACAGTGAAGGTATAGGTTTCAAATCACTTCAACCAGGGGGCTGTGTCTTTTCCTTTTAAAATCAGAGAGAGTGCTTCCCAAGAAGTCCTGAAAATAAAGCAGTATCCCTTCATCACCCCAGGTCCAGCTGCGTGGAGATCTTTTCTAGATCCCTTTCCCTATGTTTTTCACAGGTAGAATACTGCAAGGGCATCTTCTAACAGGTCTAGGAAGGATACATGCAAATCAAGTCCACTGGTCAGATGTTAGTCCTGACGCGGCTCAGAGCCAACATCAGGGAGTTGTGATGTGGTTACCACAGTCCCTCTTCCTCAGGAGCTTAAAATGAACACGGAAGTTCCAGATCAGCCACACTGCAGGTCAGATGATCTATTAATAAAACAGGATCAAGGAGACATATGGGGAAAGGTGACTCACAGGATATTGAAAGCAATGTCAGGTAGAGCTGACCGCCCTCTGTGCTTCCTACCAAGTGCACAGAGGTCAGTCAGCACCAGGGTGGAAAGCAGGTTCTCTCCAGAGCCTTTTCTAGCCTAGGGAAGCCTCCAGGCTCCCTTAGGATTAGTTTCTGTTTAAGGCTTAGCGGCTTCATTTCACTGGTCTGGGCAGGGGCACTGGGAGCCGACCTCAGTGTAAGCTCCGCAGAGACTTAGTGGAGATGGGCAGGCAGCAGCACCCAGCTGCTGGAGTCACATCTGCGCCTCTCCTCTATCACAGCCACAGCCCTCCTGAAAACAGCAAGCATGATCACGGAGGACAGGAAATGCACTCCCCACGCACCAGTCACCAAATGCTGCAACACCATGGATGTGCTAATTTGGTAATCAAAAAACTTCAAAGCAATAAAACAGAATCTCTATTCTATTTCAATTGCTTCACAGGAGAAAAAAGATACATCAGAAAAATTCTAGTCAAACCTGTCTAGAGAACAACCTGCTATGCTAGGTATGCAATTTGCGCTACGTGGCGTGTCTGCTAATGCCTCGTGGCAAGGGACAACAGCACAGGGCAAGCACAGGAAGGACACATCCAGCTGCACGTGCAACTCTCCAGGAAGGACCTGCTGAAAGAGAACAAGGTTACAAAGGGGCGAATCCTAAGACAAACAGCAACTGACTATCTAAGGTAAGCAAAGCAGAAAAGGCCCAGCTGGGATCCGGAGGCTCACAAGAATTAAAAACAAAAACATATTAGAATTTAGTAGTCTAATGTCAAATACCATAACATCAGAATATTCTAAGAGGGGTCTAGCAACAACTAAATGATTAGTGTTAGAGCTGGCCCATTTGTGTCCTCACCAGAAGGTCTGACATGGTGGACCTCTGCAGTCACCCCAGGAGCCATTCTCCACAGATTCCCTTCCAAGGACCAGAAGGTCCCAGCCAGAGGCTCCAATAAAATAACAATGTCCACTGATTAACTAATGTCCACTGATTAACTAAAAGTTCTGGTCATCACGCACGACACTCTTGAACTAGAGGTGCCCTTTGACAATGCCGGAGGACATTTTTGGTTGTCACTACAGGGAAAAGGGTACCACTGGCATCCAGTGGGCAGAAGCCAGAACACTGTTAAACATCTGTATGTGGTCTGAACATGGTTGATACCTCAGGGGTACATGTGCTAGAGATGTGGTGGAATCTCTAAGAGGTGAGGTCTAGTGGAGGTGATTAGGTCACTGAAGGTGCTGCCCTTGGGGGGCATTAATGACGGTCTCAGGAAGTGAGTCAGATCTTTCAAGAGCAGGCTATTATAAGGAAAGGCTCCCTTACATGTTGGTCCCTTCTGCCCATGGCCATTTCTCTTCCCACTTCTCTGCCATGGTATGATGCAAAGAGAGCTGTCACCATAGGCCAGATGAGTTACCCCATCTTAGACTTTCAGTGTTCAAAGCTGTGAACTCAGTAAATCTTTTCTTTATAAAGTATCCACCATCAGGTATTTTGTCATAGCAACACAAAATGGACTAATACATCCTACAATGCACATGACAGTCTCCCACAACCAAGAATTATCCATCCCAGATGTCACTCCCTCACTCACATGCTAGCATATGAAACCAGTGACTATCACCTTATATGGCAAAGGAGTGACTAAAAGGATGTTGAGAGGAAAAACTCATCTTGAATTATCTGTATGGGCCATTAAAGCAATCAATCATTCATATACAGATAGATATAGATACACACACACACACACACACACATGCATGCTTACGAGAGAAAGGGAATTTGGAGACAAACACACAGAGGCATAGATACAAAGCCAAAAGCAGAGACTGGAGTGATGTGGCCATAAGCCCAGAAACACCATGCTGGCAGCTGCCCCAAGTGGAAAGAGGCAGAACTAGATTCTCTTCTCCAGTCCACAGGAGGAAAATGGCCCTGCCAGGCTTCAGATTTCCTCCCTCCAGAATGATGAGAACAAGTTTCTATTATTTGAAGCTATCAAGTGTGTAGTAATTAGTTACAGAGGCCTCAAGACATGAATACAGCATCCTTTGGGGACATGCATGAACCGCAACTTACTAGATGGAAATCCAACCATCCTGGATTTTGTTTTGTGTTTGTTTTTGCTGTTGTTTCTGTTTGGGGACCTGAAGAACCTAAGCATCTAAATAGATGCTTCACAAAGAGTTCCACATCAGAAGTTTCTTCTACTATTGAAGTCATCAAGAAAAAGTTAGTATGCTGGACACTGAACACACGCTTTCAAGTCCATCCTCTGACTCCACCGTCTTTGAAAGAACAGTGCATCAATCCTGCCACGCCTTCTCTTTCCTTTTCTTTTTGAGGCAACAAAGCATCATTTCAATACATTTTATGTACAAACCGTATTTATTTACTTTTGAATTACTGACTACTACTTATGTGAAAAGGTTTTCATGGCTCAACAGCATATTTTTTCTATTTGTGGAAATATTTGCCTATCTATGGCTTGTCCAGAACACATCCTATCTTTTATCATTAAACTCACAGAAGACATTTTTTAACTACTAACTTTTCACTTAGTGGCAGGATTTTTTTGGAATGAATTAAAGTTGTTCAATGAGGGCTGGAGCAGTAGCTTAGCAGTTAAAGCACTTGCCTGGCATGTGTGAGGACCTGGGTTTGAACCCTAGCACCACATATACAGCTAAGCATTTGAGAAACAAAGGCCAGATGAAAAAATAAATAAAATTGATTCTCTCTTAAAAAAAAAAAAAAAAAAAAAGCTGCTCACTGAGAGGTGGCTGTATTTATTGCATTATGGCACATCGATAACCGGCTCCGTGTCTCATACTCTTCATTCATACCTTACTCTGCTGGAGCTGCAGGCTGAGACCAGGGATCCAGCATGGGCAGCAAAGTGCAGAGGGACTATTTTACTCAGCTCTTTTGCTGATGTGACTAAAGAACCCAACAAGAACAACTTTAGGAGGATAAGTATTCGCAGGCTCACCATTTCAGAGGTCTTAACCCATAGAAGGATAGCTCCATTCCTCAGGGCTCGAGGTGAGGCTAAACAGAAGGCCTGGCTCCAGGGAGCAGAGAGAGAAACTCCACACCAGACACAGAATCTATACCCAAAAGCACATCCCATCCCCAGTGACCCACCTCCTCCAATCACACCCTACCAGCCTGTCGCTCACCCCTGGATTCTGGAGCAGGGATCGGATGGAACGGCCTCGGGGGACCTTAGCCGTCCCCTGGGGGGCCAGCAGGACACTGGGAACCGGGCGCCGGCAGGACAGGGCTGGGGACCAGGGGAAGAGGAGTCGCTCCCCGCAGCGTTCCTGTGCGAGAAGCGGGCAGAACAACCTAGCAAGCTGTCTCCGAGGGGCCGAGTTAGGAAGGGGATGGGGCGAGGAGTCGCTCCCCGCTGCACTCCAGAGCGAGGAACGGGTAGAATGACCCAGCAAGCCTGAGCCATCCTCCGAGGGGCTGAGTTAGGAAGGGTTGGGGAGCCGGGAACAAGGGGGCGAACACCGGCGGCTGGAACACGGGACCTGCATCTTCTACCACTGCTGATCTGACGTCTCTGCTGATCTCTCCGGTTCTATGCGTCTTCTCTCCTTTTTCCTTCAGGACACGGCTGCTTGCTTGCTCTTCTCTGGCTGCTTTTCCTTTGGCTGCTTCCTTCTTGGGCCGCTTTCTTACCTGACTAGCTGCTACTCCATTTATCCATTACAACAGCCAATAGGGTACAATGCAAACACCTTTCTCCAATTGTAACAAATGAGTGGCGAATAGCTTAGTCATGCGGTCAGGCAGTTTGCTAATTACAAGCCAGCTGGACCCCTTAGAGTTGTTTACCACCAATTCTTCTACAAGCCAGCTGAGCCTCATGTTCCCAACACCAGCCTACAGGTACCACTTAATCCCTATTAGCTCACTGACTGAGTTAAGGCTCTCATAACCCAATCGCTCCATGCCGGCCTTCCTGGGTTGTCTCATGAGCTTTTGGGGGGACACTTTTCATTCAAACCATAACAGGGATAAAGCATCCTCCACAGACTATCAGTCTTATTAGAGTCCCAGCAAAAGCAGCATCCATGTCCCCTGTCACATCATCCAATACGCTGCATAAAGATGCATGAAAGAACTGAACAAAATGCGAAAAATACAAAACCAGAACTTCTCTTTGAGAAGGAGGAGATGACATAGACACTCTTTAGCTCATCAAAGGGAAGAGTGGTGAGTTAGCACATGCCTGCGGATGAAGACGGCACAACCGGTAGAGGGTGTCCTGACTCGCCCCGCCTGCACTCACCATCAGCCCTTGGTTTTCCAAGAAGACCCCATCACACCAGAGTCAGCGGTACTAGATCTCGATTGTGGAAGAGAAACCCACTCATCAGCTCAAGATGGAGACAGGAAGGGCTATTAAGAAAAGGCCACCTCAAAAGATCTCATGGAAGATACCCAAGGAAAGGAAAGGTTTAGCTGGACCAAGCAGGACCTGGGACTAGAAGTTCCTGCCACCATCCCATGTTCACTCTATAGCTATTCCTCTGTAGATCAGCTTCCTCTGCTGTCTCATGGCTTTTCCATTCCTGACCCCTATTTTGAGTTTGCACATGGGTGCACAGCTTTCATACTGTAGTTTAGAACCTGGTCACATCTCTCTATGAAATTTTAGCCCAAGGACTGACACCATCTAATCGGCTCTGTATCTCAAGGACCCATTCTCAGGGTAGCGAGTGTAATTGGCTCAACTCGGCCAACAGGGCAACAGAGACTCTAGACTGGTTGCTACCAGATCACTAGTTCATCACACGAAGATTGGTGGGCAGTGGGTCTAACATTTGAGCAGACACCTCACAAAGGTGCACGGCCAAGAGCAAATGCCAGCGTGTGCACGGAGGTCCTCAAGAGCTGTGGGGCTCTTCTAGGTAAGGACCCAAAATGAACACATCATTTCTGTATTTGAGATCTCTGTAAGAAATGACCACATTGTATAAACACAATAGGAATAATTTTTAAATTTTAATTCCATGGATCTAGAGCAAAACCTTATTACTTTGGGCTGTACTGTCAGATTTTACCATTTGTTCAGCAATATCTCAATTAGCAAGCTATCAAGGAAAGCTCAGGCCATGAAAGAGCATCTCTGATACTCAGTATGGTCACTGGCTGCCCATCAATTGAGGAAGGAGTAAAGGGGTAAAGGAGGGTGCTAGCAATGTCTATGTAAGGAGGAATTCTCTGAACTGTATTATGATAAAAGTTCAGAACAGGACTAAATATAACAGAACAAGTTCCTCAGGTAACTTCAAAAGATGGGAAAAAATTTAGGCCACCAGGGCCAAGGGGGTGAGGGGGAAAATCGGCAAAAGA
>PVKS010001151.1:58043-151712 GCA_004027875.1 Aplodontia rufa
GAAGTGGGGGGATTGTGCATACGATTGTGCATACCAGGGAGCAGGTAGAAGGGAAGAGGTTCAACTTTGCTGTGACCCTAAAACTGCTCTAACAACTCAAGCTGTGGAATGGAGTGCCACTAGCACACACAAGGTTCTCAGTTCCATCTCTAGCAGCACAAAAGAAATAAGGTCCGTTATAAACAACACCAAACAGCCACGGTAACAGGAGCAGGTACAAGTGTCATCTCACACACTGATCTATTCCAGAACTCTTAGCTAAGGTAAGGACCAGAAGCAACCAGAGCAGAGGATACAGGCAAGAATGATTCTCCGTGCATGCTGTGTAGAAAAAACAAAAAAACAAACCAAAAAAAAAAAAAAAATCCCGTCAGCTGCCTGAGGCACCATGTTGCTAAATTCAGAGTCAGATGCTTGGTTTCTCTAGATTGAAAAGACAATCCCTGCGATTCTACTGCAAGTTATCATCCACTTCCATGCCCAGGACATGAATTCTCTAATCACCAGGAAACTAACTATACAGGCTTTTCTTGGTTCTCCCCTAACAGAACCCCCAGGGTAACAGGCATTTCAAATGTCACCCAAGAGTTTCACAGGGATCTCCTCCCACTTCCAGGAAATGATGCTTTCGTTGCAGGTCTGTCTATTCCTAAAGAAACCTACATGCTTGGATTACAAAAGGTTCTAACAATCCCATCTGGCCTCAGCATTAATTCCAAGGACCTTTTTCTCTCAACCCTCCCTTGGAAAACCTATGCACATCCTCTGGTCACAGGGAGTCTGTCTTCTCTGCCCCTCACCTACCACATCTTCAAGACCACTGATGTAGAGGCGGGTCCTCTCAAGCAGCAGGGTGACTGTGTGAGTCTAGCCCAAGTCTTCACAAGGTTCTGCTGCTCATTCCTTGTCAAACCCCAGGTGCTGTATTTGATCAGGCAGTTCCCAAAAGGTTTCCCATGTCCATTTGGGTAGGACATCAACAATAAGAAGAAAAAAAAATCAAGGAAAAAGTATGAGTCCTTTTGCCTAGTGTGGGTAAGGATCTTGCAAAATTTCCTAAAAGCATAATTTCTAAAGGCGTAATTATAATCTTTGATTACGTTTTGAGAATAAACTAGTCCATACATAGTTAATTCTGCTGTGTTTTCTTCTTTGTTTTTATGCCTCTTTCCCTATGGTACAGATTTCGGCCTCTAAGTACTTGGGAGGAAAGATCCTTTGAAAGCACAATCCTGTGCCACACAGTGACATTTCAGTCAACGGCAGACGGCATGGTCAGTGGTCCTGCAAAACTGCATCATCGTGTGACATCACAGCCATCTTGATCTCTGAGATGTCCACACAACAGAAACACCTGATGGCATATTTCACAGAATGTATTTCCATTGTTCAGTGATACATAACTGCAGTTTGAATAATATTCTCTGAGATTCATCCTTCATTTTCACTGGAAAAAGAAGTTAACCAAGCCATACTTTTGTTCATCCGGAAGCACTCCCCAAGCTAGCTGTGTGGTATTTATAGATATCTATAATATTTACAGGATATAAGCATCACATCCTACAGTACATGCACCACGCTGGGAGGTCAAGTGCTTTGGGGGCATCTGAACCACTGTGACTTGTAAAAGACTGAGAAGTTCAGCATTCATGTGCTCTTCCAACACAAACCCATTACCTGTCTACTGTGTACGGAGCACCACACCAGAGATCAGTGGCAATCACAATCCCAAGCACAATTTCCTGCCTCCAAGCCTTGGCCTAGAGAGTAGATTTCAAAGTGCAAGCTGTAAAACCAATTAAGTGGACAGCAACTCTGCAATGTTTTTGTAAGACAGAATGGAAATGTCTTACAATTATGTATAGGAAAGGGTGAGTGCTGCTTAGTGAAAATTTTGTGCAAAAATAATATGTGTGTGTCCAGCATAAGATACAAAGTACAGTGCTTATTGTGGAACACAGTTAAGATATTTTAAAAGCCTTGATGAAACAGAAGAAACATGCTAAACAAGAAGTAATAAAACATTATGAGCAATATAAAGAGTAAGCAGAGGATGCTGTGGAAAATGAAGGGGTACTCCTGAACCTCTGTAGAGCCTGAAAATATTTCTGCTGCTTCACACCTATTCAAACCCTGTGTAAGAGAGGGTCCACATCAGTTGGCAGAGTAAGGCACTGCAACCTGTCCCCCACAGAGCTGGTGAACTCACAACCACTTAGGGACTTTGGAAATGGTCCTGAGGATACACCGCAAATGAAGAAACAGTTATCCAGGAAAAGCTACAAAAATCAGCAAGGAAGGCCAGAGTCTACAGTATTCAATCAAAACCACTCCCTCCTTCACTCCTTGCAGCTCAGCAAGACCTAGGGTGTCACACCCAGGAACAGCTCCCTCTCCTTCCGGCTCTCAACTGGCCAGGGGACTTCTTCCAAGAACAGGACTTTAGCATTTCTCATCCTGCCACAGCTGTCTGGTGCTGAGACCATGTTCCAGAACGGTATGACTGACAGGTGGGGGCTCCATTCTTCCACCCACCCCCTGTACCTGGGTATGGACCCTGCTTTTTCCTGCCCCAGTGGAACCACACAAGGAGGGACAAGCCAAGAAGGCTTCAGGCTGTCAATGGCCTGTCTCTTAGAGTGAGGGTTTCTTCCAGAGAAAGGTTTCTCATTGTCACCATCCTCGGCTTCAGAGCCCTGACTCAGAGATTTTGACCGGAAAAAGCAAACCTCTGACTTCACCTGCAAAAAAAAAAAAAAAAAAAAAAGACAAGCTTAAGGGTGCTCTCTAGAACAGTGGAGTTGGTGGGGAAGGGCAGCTGGGAGGAGATGCAAAATAAAGACTGATGTGCAGACCCGCTGGCTTGCAGAAGAGAAATGGGAGTAAGTCAGGAAAAGCTTTCCTGAGCTTGCAGCAATTATCAAACACTGACCTCAGAATCTATTGCTTCTAAGAAGCCACAATTTGATTACATTAACCTGTGTGGCGATTAATGTCCCAGGGCATTGTTCAGAACAACAGAACCGCCAGCCATGGTTGTGCATGCCTGTAATCCCAGCAACTCAGGAAGCTGAGGTGGGAGGCTTGCAAGTTTGTGGCCAGTGTCAGCAACTTAGTGAGACCTTGTCTCAAAATAAAAAATAAAAAGGGCTGGGGATGGAGCTCAATGGTAAAGTGCTCTCCTAGGTTCAATCCTCAGAACAAAAAAACCCCCGAAGAACCAACAGAACAATTAGCCAGCAAACAGTGGAGTTCAACACCTGGCACAGTCACGGTCAAGGTCAGCAGAAGCCGAAGAGAACCCTAGGATTATCACTGTCACTCAGGGTGACTGTGGGACTAGGGGTCAAAGCTCAAGGGGCAACATCAGAGACTTAACAACAGGGGAGAGGACAGAGACCAGCCAGATGCTAAAGAAATAAGCAAGCAAACAAAAAAATAAACTCCAGGAAGGGGAACCAGGGCCCAGAGTCACTGTATTATCTAAAATGTCCAGTTTCCAACCAAAAACTAGGAGACTGCAAGCAAACAAGAAGTATGACCCCTCCTAACACGCACTGCAGGCCAACAGAACCTCTGACAAGGACGACCAGATGCTGGGTCTATCAGAAAACCCTTGCAGAGGAGCCGTCACAAACACACCATGATCTACGAGTCAAGGAAGGGACAATGTCAACACTGCATCAAGTAGATTGTATCACTAGACAGAGGACTAAATGAAGATTCTGGAGTTGAGAAGAACAACAGCTGAATGAAGAAGAAGAAGAAACTTCATATGTGCCTCAAGAGTAGGTTTTAAACGGTAGTAGAAAAAATGAGTAAAACTGAAGCCAAATCAAGCCAAAGAACAGAGACAAAGAGGAATGCAGAGAAAGAAAATGCGCCCCAGAGAAACGTGGGGCACATTTCATAAACATTCAGATCTGAGTTTGGAGCTGGTTCTGTTAAGATGCATATGGTAAGCGCTAGAACAACCATGGCAAACCTCTTCAAAAAGAATAGTGACATCATTAAAGAAATTAAAAAGCTATGCTTGAAATATTCGCTTAAAACAACGGAGTACAAAGGAGTGCAATAAAGAAAAACATAAAAAGACAAGAGACAGGAAACAGCATAAAGTAAAATCCAACTAGGTTGTAATATCATTGAACATAAATGCAATAAAAATCCAACCAAAAGGCAAAGACTGTTAGACTGGACTAAACAACAGGATCCAACTACATGCTGCCTGCTGGAGACACCGACACACGTTAGATTCAAACCTACAAAAACACAGAAAATGCAAGCATGGAAAAAGACATATCACACGAACAGAAGGAAACTAGCGTAGCTATGGTGACGGCCAGGTAGACTTCAAGACAAAAGATGCTATTAGAGATAAAAGAGACATTTTATAATGACAACAGGGTCAGTCCACAATGAAGAAATAACGATTATAAATGCAAACACACGCACGAAACAACAAAGCACAGAACATATGACTCCAACACAGATAGAAACAAAGAACAGAAATTAAATATTAACACTGGGATTTCAAATGACCGCTTTCAATAGTCAACAGAACAACTGGAAAGAAGACAAAGAATGGTATGCTTGAGCCAACACACTAGACCTAGCTTCCAGACAGGACCTCTCCAGAACAAAAGAACAGACATCTTCCTCAAGGCCAAAGAGCATGGCTACACAATTTAAAAGGACAAAAACAATACAAGCCATGTGCTCTAACCACAAAGGAATGAAATTAAAAATCAGAAGCTGAAAAACTTGGGGGAAATTCACAAATGTGTGGAAATTAAACAATACCCTGCTACATAACCAATGGCTTAAGGAAAAGAAAAATCAGAAAATGCTTTGAGTGAAAGTGAAGACAGCACACTCAAACCTACGGCATGAGACTAAAGCAGAGCTTAGAGGGACACATGCACTGTAAATGCCCATATTAAGAAAGAAGAGTGATCAAATCAATAATCCAATCTCCCACCTTAAGACACTAAAAGGAGCGAGACCAAACTAACACCCGTACCAAGCAGAAATGAGGGAACAATACGATTACAGCAGAGATTAATGCAAGAGAAGAGAAAAATCAACAAATTTATTTTGGTTCCTTGAAAATAGCAACAAAATTAATAAGCTGTTAGTAGTGCAGATTGACCAAAAAAAGAAAATCTCAAATTATTGGAATCAGAAATGAATGAAAGAAGAGACATCACCACTATAGTTATAGAAATAAAAAGGGATTAAAAAGGAAGACTATGAATAACACACCAACAAATCAAATGACTTAGATGAAATGGACACATTCCTAGAAAGGCATTAACTAACAACACTGACTCAGGAAGAAACGATGATCGGCACAGACTCAGGACTGGCAGAGGAGACAATGGAAAGCGGGGGCAGTACCAGCCAGAGAAGCTCAGACCCACGTGATTTTGCCACTGAACTCTGCCAAGCAATTTGAGACAGGACGAGAGGAAGAAATCTGTGGCCGGAGGCGTGAGTCGACTCTCGAAAGGAACCTGGCAGCCCAGTCTTTGAGAACTATTCATTAAATGCCAACACCCTGAGAGAGGCTGTCCCTCTCACTGAATACCAATATTAATATTTTAGGACACACTTGTTGGAAGTGAGTAGAGGTGGTGAGACAGTACACCACCCCTAACAGAGACAGGAGGAACGGGTCCAAGGTGTGACAGGTGAAACGAGAAGACTTCGCAGACACACTCCAAAACATTAGCCTGCCATGTCTGGGACACATGGTTTTTAGAGGATGGAGTATAGAACCAAAGAGGCATAATAGATGCTGTTTATGTAGAAAACTGACCAGACGGCTGGGTCATTCTACGACTGTTACTCAAGGCACTCTTTCAAGTTTTATAATACCATTTTGTTTACAAATACAGACTTACCTACATTCCTACAAATATAAAAAAGTACACTTGCTATGTTCCAATAGCAATATTAGATACAAGCAAATAGCTCACTTTACAAAAGATACAAATTTAATAAATGGCAACAGCTTAACAATTTTGAGCTGCCAATAGGCATAACAGCAAACCTTTTCAAAAAAAAGTGAACAACTACTTATGAGTCTTCCTCTCTGGGCCTTCCTCTCTATATTTAGCATAAGTCAGTGTAACAGGAACCAAGGAGGCTGATCTGCAGGCAAGCTACCAAAGTTCCAAGCCCTGACTGACAGCATACTAACCACGTGACCCTGGGAAGCTCCTTGACCCCTCTGTGCCACAGTTCCTGTGTGTGTAAGTGCAAGAAACCTAGCAGAGTTTCTGTGAATGATAAAACATATTCATTACACAGAAAGCACTTGGAACTGTGCCTGGCCCATCATAAGCACTCAATAAATGTTAGCTATTATCATTAGTGTGATGATCTGGATATGGTTTGCCCCCAAGGTTTGGTGTGGCAATTCTGGGAAGTGATGTAACTTTTGAGAGATGGAGCCTACTACAAGGTGATCAGGAAGAACAAGATGCTATAAAGAGGGCCTGGCCCCTGAATCACGCTGGCTTCCTGTCTCACCATATGGTGTCCACCTCACACACACTTCCACGGTGATTCATCCACAGTTCTGTGATGTAGCCAGAAGGCCTTCACAGACCTGAGAAGAAGCTGGGGCCATGCTCTAGGACTTCCAGAACTATGATCTAAATGAACTCTTTTCTTTACAGGTCACCTTGCCTTGAATATTTTATTATAGCAACTAAAAACAGACTAATATAGTTATTGCATTTTTCTTTAAAAAAAAAAAAGAGTGAAAGAGATAGAAAGCATCTATTTTATTTATTTCTTCATCTGGTTTTTGTTTTTCCAGTGTTTAGCTGTACATGTGGTGGTTTGAGTCTGGGTCCTGGCACAAGCCAGGCAAGCGCTCCACTGCTGTCCCCTTCCAACCTTTAGCTACTGCATTTCTGATGGCTTTCCTCCCAGATTTCTCCACTAGGTACAAATAATCTCTCTTGGCAAGTTCAACCGTTTGTCGGCAAAACAGCTCACAAAAGTAAGGAAGTCAACAGTGAGAATGAGCAACAGCATGCTGGATGGGCAGTGAGCCATACAAACCTGAATGTCCCCAAGTTATTTACCTTACTATACCACAAACATTGCAGTTAGAGGCTTCAAAATTTTGCTACGGCAGTTCATGCTCCATTCAAAATAGGGAAACATAAGATGGTTTGGTCAGTTGTCAAGTCACGAGTTGTACAAATGCTAGTTTACAACAAAAATTACCATAAAAGTAGTGTGGTTCCTATTGGTTGTATTAAATTATATTTTAGGTCTTTTATTTTTCGAGCTGCAAATAACAGAGAGAAAAGTCTACTTGAAAGCAAGACTCAAATTTAAATAAACTGTACGTTTCTCCACATAACTTAGGAACTTCTGTTCAGCCTCTTTTCATGTGCAAGACCAACCACAGTGCAGTTTATAATTTGAAATCCAAACATATCACTAACAAACTGGGCTCCAATTCCAGCTCTGTTCCACAAGCACTATTAACTATGTGGCCCAAAATGTTATATTTCTCCTAAATAAAAGGGTAGTGATTCCTAACGATTTTACACAATGAAAAAGAGTAGATGAGATAAATATTAACCATAAACAGTAGTTGTAGCTATCAGTGAATAACACAGGAAAATATCATTCACTTATGCTTTGAAACTCCTTTCTCATATATCTGACCCTTTATGAGGGAGAAAGCAGAAAAAGAAACAATTTTAAAATTCCTTCTTTGATATCTAGGATAAAAGAAAAATAGAATATGTTCCCAAAGAGAAGTGCTATAAGACAGTGCAGACATTTACAAAGAAACATAAAGGAACCTTGAAAGAAATCATTTATTTCTCAGAATCAAAGACAAAAGTCTTTATATAATTAGGAGTTCCAGGGAGGATGTACATATGATGGAATAAAATTTACCTAGCCAAAGTAGGTTCTAGGGATATTATTATTTAAAAATTACTATAATCCTATAAACTAAATAAGTATTAATATTCAGAATAACAAACTAAAACAGAATGCCATAAATTCTATGGAGGTTTACATTTAACATTAAGATATTGTATGTGGGGGCTGGAGCGGTGGCTCAGCAATTTCGGCGCTTGCCTGGCAAGCACGAGGACCCGGGTTCAAGCCCCAGCACCACGTACAGAACAAAGTCTCAGAGCAAGAAAAGTCACATGAAAACCTAAATAAAATTGATTCTCTCTCTCTCTCATTGTCCCTTTTCTTAAAAAGAAACTGTATGTACCTTATTTTATGCATATCACAAATAAAAACATGAAAATAATATTCCTATGTAAAGGAAGTGAAGAGAATTAACACATTAAGAAACATATTTATTCTTTCATTCAACAAAAATCTATTGAATGCTCACTAAATAAACATTAGCATAGTCCACTTTCAATTTGGGGATGCAGCTCAGTGGGAGAGCACCCTGCGCTGAATTCCCAATACCAAAAAATAAAACAATAAAAAGCAAATCAATCAAAATAAGCAGAGTCAAACAAAAGGATGCTAGTTTTTAACCTATACAATTATCAATTAAAACCTAATTCAGTAGCTACTCAAACACAGATTTAATACAAGTTTTCTGGAGAGTAACCAGGAAAGTATAACAAAACATTACCCTGATAGTCAGGCCCTGCCTGCTGACCCAGCTGTATTTCCACTCCACCTTATCCTTGCTTACCTGAGGACAGGGAGGCTGAGGGTCAGAAATCCCTCCTCAGGTGGGCTGGCCAAAAACTGGATGGATCCAGGATGCCTGCCCCAGTTGCCACCGACTATCCCAACTGCACCACAGTCCCATCTGTAGGCCAAATGACATGTCCCCTGATGACCAGAAAGTACCATGAAAGGAGCAAAACGAGGCAGAGTGCAAACTTCCAAACCTCCCTTCCTAAAAGAGCCACGAATACTCCTCCCCTTCCTGAGCCTTTCTGTCATTGCTTTCACCCCACATCCTGACCCCCAATGGGGTGATAACTGATTTACCAGTCTATCTCCCCCTTCTGTTCTTGGCCAGGAATGACAGTCTCCTTCACTGCTCAATCAGTGCTCAGTCTCGCTACCAGTTCCACAATTCTGAGAGGAAAAAAGCACCCAGTTTAGGGTCAGAAACTGATTAACAAAAAGCTCTGAAATGCTTGTACATTTTCACCCATTATTCCATTTCGGGAATTCAGTATAAGGAAATAAATAACCAGGGATCTTCGCAATGACTGGTATTAAAGGATGCTCGCTGCCAGGCACAGTGGTGCACCCTGGTAAACCAAGGTACTCGGGAGTCAATGGCAGAAGAATCACAAGTTCAAGGTCAGCCTGAGCCACTCAAAATAAAAATTGTTTTAGAAAGGACTGGGATGCAGCTCAGTAGTACAGCAGCCCTGGACTCAATCCCCAGGAATACACACACAGAAGGAATTCCAGCACATGTCATTCTCCAGGGAAAAAACTACATAAACCCTATGTATATACTCTAAGGGTATCTATTTTGAGCAAATATGACTGCCTTCCACTAACATTCTTCCAAACTGGTGGTCATCACAGAGTTCAGATGTCAGTGCCAATCATGAAGATTACTGTATTTCAGTTCTAAAGCAATAACTTCAGTCATCACATACAAAATTCTTAATGGCCAATCCACTTTGTTCTCATAAGTAAGAAAAGTTGTTGGATAAATGGTGGTCCTGAAGAAGAAAAGAAAGCAAAGTCTAACCAACTGTGTGGATTAAACAAAACAAAAACGGACAAGATCGTTCTCATGCCCAGAACTGCTCAGGTGGCCTGTAACACGTCATGGACAACATCAGAAAAGACAAGAGGAGTGGGAAGTCTGCAAAGAAGACCAAGAGCTCTGTTCCTCTCATGGTAACTTTAAGGTGTGGAAGAAAAATGCTAGTCTTCTATTTCAAAGCACCTAAGAAAATACCAAAGCTAATAGACGTTGCTAAAAACACAGGAATTTTAATGAGCCAAAACTTACTTCATTTACCCATGATAGAAATCTTCTTTTAAAAGCAAATACACAATTCCCTGCTTAAAAAAAAAAAAAAAATCCTACAATTTGGATGACTTGGGGCTGGCCAACATTAAGAATCACAGTTCCATTTTGTAATATAATAATGCCTTTAGGGACAACTGGTGGGTGTGTGTACCCAAGTACTCTGGGTGACCATGCTTTTTATGTGACATTTACTGACTTGTCTTTTAATCTAGAACCATGCTTAAAAAAATAGAAGTTACCCACACTTACTGGTATTTTTCAAAAATTAACTCTTCAAAGAAAATATGAACATGAAAAGATGGCTTTTTAAAAAATGAATAACTGGCTTTCTGTCACCATATTTCAGAGGAAAGGACACAGAACATACAGTAGCTAATGTGTCTGACCTCATTTCAACTTTCTCTTGACATTTCTGCCTCCTTTCTGTTGCACTTTCTGCATTTTAAGGTTTCCCTTTGCTACCTCTGCTACATCCACTACTACTTTTCAGATTCTCCCACCATCACACTAACCAGTTAGGAAAAAGTAAGGAAAGAAAACATGAACATAACATAGCAAGCTACTCTAAGTACTATTCTAATAATTCATTCCTGATTCAACTCAATAAGCAATACATCAACTACACCAAGATTATTAGAAGAAGAAAACAGCTTCCTTCAGAGAATGCCTGTCTACTGAAATTGCTATTGTTGTAGCAGCTAACACTTCCACAGTGCTTCTTCTCTGAGACCATTATAAGCACTGTAGAGTCACCCCTACCCCCAGGACCCATGAGCCAGGTGAAGGAAGGCAGTATCCTGCTACACACCTGGTAGGAGTCAGAGTGATGTCACACATCACTGACACATGTCACAAATGAAACCCGAATTCTGAATAAGAAAGTGACTTGCTGTTCTTGTTGTTTATATCCATAACAAAAGCAGGCATTGTCAGCAGCCTCAACCTCAGTCCTTTGGCTTCTCCACAAGAACTATCACCTTCTGGGAGCACCTACTCTCCTCCTGGACCTCCACACTGCTGCTTTCAAGGCAGTGTAAGCACCCCACGCCACCCGCTCCTCCCCACAGCATCAGCAGCAGTGGCCCTGTTCTGACTCTCCTGGGTCCTTCCAATTGCCAGGGTCAACCTCTCTGTTTCCATCTCTATTCACATCCCAAGTTTACCACACGAACTTCTGCGGGAAAACCACAGACACCATCTGCTTCTGCCAGGAGTAAAGGGAGTGCAATGCTTTCCACAGTTCAAAGAATCCATTGGTCCCATCAATCTGACGGTGCTGGCCTGAACCTCTCCCCTTGGCCATCTGACCGCAGGCTATACATAATTTCCAAAATGGAATCAAATTGCCCTTCAAAGAGTTAAACTAGAAGTTTCCTTTTTATCCACAACAAAAAAAGCAGTCATGTTCTAGAGAGTCACTGCCTAGAATAACATTTCTGCAATTTTCCTGAATAAAAAATATATTTCTATTCTCCTTGTTACATAGAAATTCAACATAAACATCCAAGATAACACATTTTTCTTCCTTACCATTGTTAAATGGCATTAAAAATACTTTTTTAGTTGATAAGGTCCCCCAATCTCCCAAGGTCAACTCAATTTCTATTTTCTTTTTTTTTTTTTTTTTTTTTTGGCAGTGCTAGGGATTGAACCCAGCAATGTTCTTCCACTGAGCTTTATCCCTGGTCCTTTTATTTTTTATTTTGAGATAGGGTCCAACTTGCCATCCTTGTGTCTTGGCTTCCCAACTAGCTGGGATTACAGGCATGTGCCAGCACACCCAGCCCATGATTTCTCCTAAGAGCTCTGAAATTTTATTGATCAGCAACAGAGATTCACATTTCCAGTTCTTACTAAGCTATATTAGAATTGGAATTTCTAACATAAAAATAAAATGCTGGCATTTAGTATTAATAAATGGGATAAAATTATCTGTTTTATCTAACAACACTCTTGCTTTCTCCAAAACAGGTTGTTTCGTCAGGAGGAATAACTTGTGAAAGCAGGGGTTTATTTACAATCGTGTTGTCCTAAGTTAATGGCCTCTTTTTCATAAGAGACGTTCTGCCTTTTCTAAGCCTACATACAGAACATCCAACCTGCTGTGACTACTGTGACAACAGTCACAGACAAGCTGCTCATGCACTGCCCTTGCCTGCCCACCAACTCAAAACCACTGGCAATTTCCAGACTGTGACTCCAACTTAGCATGCATCTATTCGAGCTCCACGGACAAAGTGTGCTTTCATGCAAGCATTTTTGTCACCAGAATGTTCTGACATGTTCTCCGTACAGGCACATGGAGTTCCAGCACGTGGAGTCAGTCGTCCAATCCGGGCCTGCCGTTCACTTGCCTGGCTCTGGCCATCGCACCTCCAACGCATTGATTTACTGAATTTGCATTGAGTGTTTCCACTTGATTAGTCCTGGGCTAGTCCACTTTTTCTCCTTCCCAGTGATTCTTCTCTTTCTCCACTGTTTTCTATTCCTTTGAGGAGCGTTATTTCAATGTGTTGTTTCTAATTTGCATATGTAATTCTAATAAACAGCACTATCTGCCTCCTTCAATGATAATACATATATATAAAGTATGGTTTTCACATAATCCGTGTTTGCATATCCAACAGTTTGGGTAAGAATCTAAAAATCGGGGCTGGAGCAGTGGCTCGGCAGTTACAGTGCTTGCCTGGCATGCACAAGTACACGAGTTCAAACCTCAGCACCACGTACACAAAGAGGTCTCGAGGTCTCGGAGCAACAAAAGCCACATGAAAAACTAATTAAAACTGTTTCTCTGTTTCTCTTTCTCTCTCTCACTGTCCCTCTTTCTTTAAAAAAAAAATCTAAAAATCATACAGGTGAGCCATGAAGAAACACCCAGGAGTATACTATGATATCAGAAAAAAGGTAGTCATCTTCCACACTTGTTTTTCACATGAGAATATTCACTTCATGTGCTAAAATTCATAAATCATTCTTTTTCTCAATGATTCATATAAATTCAACTCAATAAATTCCCTATTATTCTATCAAATTAAAAACATTTGCAATTTTAACCTTAACTGTCCCCTACACAGCTTGGAATGGAGCTCGTACATCCTGAAAGCTTAGTTCTCCTGAAGACTGCTACCAAAAAGCCAGGTTCCATGCCATGCAGAGTGGAAGGACAGTCTGGAGAAGGTCTGGGGATTGCTGTGCATCAGTTAATCCCATTCCTCAGCGGGCAAGCACGTTGCTGCGTTCTGGAACAGCAGCGTTCAACCATAGTGGGTTATTTATTGTTTTCTAAAGAGAAAAAGTGAGTGACAGAGAATCAGTTTTATTCATTTTTTCATTTGGTTTTAGTTTTTCCAACTTATAGTTGTGTATGTGATGCTGGGGTTCGAACCCAAGTCTTTGTGCATGCCAGGCAAGTGCTCTACCACTGAGCCACTGTTTCAGCCCTGCTGGTAGAGGGGATGTTATTAACCAAAAATGTATAAAACCTGTTAGAACCGCTGCAGGGGCTTTTCATGTATTATACAGTCACCCTGTGGACGACTCTGGGATACAATACTTGAGATCATGTACGTTTTATCTTAATTAAAAATTTCCACATTGCCTACTATTAAGAAGACTGAATTTTTTTCAAGTAAGTGCAGTAATATTTTTTCATTCAGCAATATCACTGTTGCATTAGGACCAACAAAAATATTAACCCACAGCTCTAAGAAGTCCCTTGATTCCAAGAAGGACATGTGCCTTATTTTGGATGCATGCAGAACCAGGCCTTGAGAAAAGGATTTGAGTGGAAGTCATTTGTTGGGATGGTCAGGGAATTCTGTTAAGGAAATGGAAAAGCAATACCAGGAAAAGAAGGGAACCAAAAAAGAAAGCACTATTAAGCCAAGTCCCAGAGTGGGGTAACCAGAGCTCAGTCTAGGAGGAGCTCAGGGAAATGATAAAAAAACACCCTCAGAAACAAAACGTATACAACAACACTGCAGAAGCCCAAAGCAAAGAGGAAGTCCTAAGCACAGGCAGAAACAGAGATATGGTGCATTCAAAGTGACACTGCTATGAATGGGAGGTGACTTCTAAATCCCAGGCAGGGAAAAGTGTCAACATTCTGAATCAAACTGCTAACCCCGAATTCTGTACCCAGCAAAAGCATTTTCAAGGATGAGAATGCAACAGAAACATTATCAGGCAAATTAAAGAATTGGGGAGTTCATCAACAAAGAAACGCTGAGAAATGTTCTTCAGGAAAAAGGAAAATTACCTGAGAAGGCAGGCAGAAGATGGAAGAATAATGAAGCCACAGAAGAGGGAAAGCAGCAAAAAGCTGAAAAAAAGTTAAATTCTTCTGCAGTCCTTGTACTGTCTGTGAAAAGAAGAAACAGCAGTTTTAGACTTTTATAAATTAAATATGCATGTTGCAGTTTCTAGTATAACCACTGAAAGAACATGAGTATATAATTTTTGAAAGTAAATAAAGAAACTACAGAGTGATTTTTTAAATTATCAGTCAAAAACAAGGTAAGAAAAAACTGGAACCCAGAACAGGTGGAACCAAATGACGGAAGGAAATAAAAGGCAGATTTAAATCCAAATATGTCACCAGTCACATTAAATGTAAATATACCACAGGACATAGCATTAAAAAGATGATCAGATTGGTTTTTTAAAATCCAAACACAAGGGTTGGAGCAGTGGCTTGGCGGTTACAGTGCTTACCCAGCATGCACGAGGACCCAGGTTCAAACTCCAGCACCACATACACAACTAAATGTCAGAAAAACAAAAACAAGAAGAAAAAATAAATAAAACTGATTCTCTCTCTCCCCCTCTTTCAAAAAACTTATCAAAATCCAAACATAAAATGTTTACCAGAGTTATAACGAAACCTTAAGGCTAAAGAAAGGCTGATTATGGGAACTATACTGGTATAGCTGTTTCTATTAAACAATACAGACTTTACAGCAAAAATCACAACTAAACAGAGTAACTTCATAATTATAGAAATCAATTCACTAGGAAAACGTAATGATTTAAATTTGATTACACTAAATAATATGTTATTAAACTACACAAAGCAAAAGTTGACAACGACTCCAAGAAGAAACAGAGCAGTTCTACAAACAAAGCAAGAAGCAGTTAAAGCACTGACGTCTTCAAACGTGTATGTTTTAAAAGGCTTCAAACCTTCATGAACTCTAAACATACATCACATAGAAAATTAACTAAAACTGGATCAAACACCTCAATGTAAGAGTTAACACCATAAAACTCTTAGATGAAAAGTGGGGGAAAGCCTTGGGACATTGGATTTGGAAATGATTTCTTGGATATGAACCAAAAGTATAGGTAACAAAAGAAAAAATGTCAATTGGACTTCATAAAATATTTTCTTCTATATATCAACTAAATCAGATAGTGAAAATACAACTCAGAATGGAGAAAAGCTTTTAGAAACCGTACTTCTGGAAAGGAGTTAATATACAGAACACATAAACTCCTACTCAACAACAAACACCCCGATTTAAAAAGTGGGCAAAGGACCTGAACAGACATTACTCCCAGAAGATACACAAAGGGCCAAGAAGCACATGAAAGATATTTAATGTCTCTAATTATTCAGGATAGGAAATCAAAACCACTATGAGATACCACTTCATACCCATTAGGATGGTACAACTTAAAAAAGGAAGCGGGGCAGAAAACAGCAATTGAGGAGACAGAGAAACTGGAACCATGGCTGGTGGAAATGTAAGATGGCGCAGCCACAAAGCTAAAATAGAATTCCACATGATCCAGGAATCCTATTTGAGGAACACATCCAAAAGAACTGAAAGCAGGGAGTGACCATGTACTCTCACGCACCCACCCCCACACAGTGGGGACAACCCAAAGGTCCGCCAGTGGGTGAACGGAGCAGACAGCATGGCACACAATCAAGGCAACTCGGCCTTCCTGATGAAGGAAATTCTGCACACGCCACAACAGGGATGGACCTGAAGGACACTGTGCCAAGTGAGACAAGGCACACACAAAGGACAAGTATTGTACAATCCCCCTTGCCTGAGGCAAAAAGCAGAATGAATCCTATCTGCAGCTGAGAGGAGGAGGATTTGGACTTTTGAGAGAGGTGACAAAGCTTTAGAGATGGGTGGTGGGGACAGTTGCACACCACGTTAAGTATACTTACTGTCATTAAACTGTACACTAAAAAGTGGTTAAAGCATTAAGTTCTAGGCTATGTAGATTTTATCACAAAAAACATTTTAAATGAGCTAGGTATTTATCTGAAAAAGCCAGAAAAATAAAGAATCAAAAAACTACAAAAAGAAGCACTAGATTACACTAAAGAACCCATACAAGAAGTTTACGATCCTGTTGTGAATTTTTACATTATAATTGAAATCAATCAGAAATATGAAAGACCTTATATAAGAATTACGTTCCTGAAAATTTCGTCACTACCACTATAGTACACTATCATGAATAACTGTAGCTATGATAATTTATCAATGTATATATAATATAAAAATATGCAAATTCTAATATCAATAACAACAAGTGGTGGGGAAGTAAAAAGTAGAGTTTTTGCATGCAATCAATACTGTTACCACCTTAGAGCAGACAATTATAACTATTTTTATGTATTCTCATGGGATTCACAAACAGAAACCTGTAGTAGATACACAAAAGATACTAAGGAATCAAAGCATACCACTACACAAAGAAATCACCAAAGCATAAAGGAAGACACCAAGAGAGGAACAAGGAATATATAAAACTGTCAGGAAACAATTAATAAATTGGCATCATTAAGCCCTTATCCATTAATCATTATTTTAAATATAAATAGATTAAATTCTCCAATCAAGACAGAGTAGGGGCTGGAGCTACTGCTCAGCGGTTACAGCTCTAGCCTGGCATGTGCAAGTATGTAGGTCAAACCCCAGCACCACACACATAATGAAGTGTCACAGCAACAAAAGCTACAGGAAAAATTAAATAAAACTGATTCTCTCTCTCTCATTGTCCCTCTCTCTCTTTAAAAAAAAAAAAAAGACAGTGATTGAATGGATTAAAGAAGCAAGAGCAAACTATGTGCTGCCCACAAGACTCCCTTAGCAGTGAGGACATACACAAGCTGAAGATGAAGGGATGGGAAGGGTACACAATGCAAACATCACCAAAAGAGAATAGGAGTACCTATATTCACATGTGACAAAATCAACTAAGCCAGAAACCATCACAAGACACAAAGGAGGTCAGTACAGACTAACAAAGGAATAAATTCATGAAAAAGATCCAACATTGGAATACCCAAGCATGTAAAATAAATATTAACAGAACTGTGGGAATAGACAACACAATAATAATTGGGGACTTTAATACCCTTTCAACACTAAACCACCCCGACAAAAAATCAATAAGGGAAAAAACCAACCTGAACAACACTATAAACCAGACGAATTTAATAGACACATACGGAGCATCTCCTCCAACTGCAGTAAAATACACATTCTCCTCAATGGAGGAATCATGAGAAGAGATCGTAAACTGCACCACTAAACATGTCTTAGCAAATTTAAGAAGACTGAAATCACATCAGGTCTCTCTTTTGTGACTACACAGTATAAAACCAGAAATCAATAACCGGAGTAAAATTAGAAAGTTCACTAATTTGTGGAAATTAACACATGCCTGTACACATTAAAAGTATCATACACATGATGAAGTGGGATTTATCCCTCGATGCAAGAATGATTAAATACATGCAGATCTATGAATATGATCCACCACATCAACAGAATCAAAGATAAAAATCATATGATGATCTCAATGGATGCAAAAGTCAATTCAGCAAAATTCAAAATCCATCCATAATAACAGCTCTCCACAAAGCAGGTATAGAAGGAGTGTACCTCAACACAGTAAAGGCCATGCATGACAAGGCCACAGCTACCATCACACTCTACAGTGACAAACTAAAGCTTTTCTCTGAGATCTGGAATGAGACAAGGATGCCTGCCTGTGCCACCTCCATTCAACATAGTACTGAGATTCCTAGCCAGAGCAACCGGACAAGAAAAAGAAACAAAATGCATACAAATCAGAAAGCAACAAGTTAAACTGTCTCCGTTTTCAGATGACATAATATTATATATAGAAAAGTCTAAACTCTGCCAAAAAAAGTTAGAACTGATAAATGAATTCTGAAAAATTACAGGATACAAGATCTATAGTATTTCTATAAGCTAACAATGACCTATTCAAGAAGTTTTTTAAAATCTGATTTATTAATTTTTTTTAGAGGGAGAGGGGGAGAGAGAGAGAGAGAGAGAAAGAAAGACAATCAATTTTATTTAGTTTTTCATGGCCTTTCACTGCTGGGACACTTCGCTGTATATGTGGTGCAAGGGCTAGAACACGTACTCGCGCATGCAAGGCAAACTGCCGCAACTGCTGAGCCACCACTCCAGCCCCTAAAATCTGATTTATGATAGCTACAAAAAATACTTTAAATAAACTCAACCGAAGAGGTGGAAGATCTCCACACTGAAAACCATAAAATATCAATGACTGAAACGAAGAAGACACAAAAAACTGGAAGATATGTATTCTGTGTATTCATAAATTTGAAGAATTAATCCTGTTAAAATATTCATGCTACCCAAAGAGATTCAATACAATCCCTTATAAAAATTCCATAGAGGGGCTGGAGTGGTAGCTCAGCAGTTACAGCGCTTGCCCAGCATGCGCAAGCACACAGGTTCAAATCCCAGCACCCACGTACACAACCAAGTGTCAGAGCAATGAAAGCCACGTGAAAAACTCAATAAAAATTGATTCTCTCTGTCTCTCTCTCTCACATACACTGTCCTTCTCTCTTTAAAAAAAAATTCCATAGACATTTTGCATAGATATTGAAAAAATAAATAATCAAAAAATTCATATTAAACCACAAAATACCCCAAATAGACAAAACAACCTTGAGGCAGGGGAAGGCTAGAGCTAACAAACTATCTAATTTTGAAATGTACTACAAAGGTATAATAATCAAAACAGCATGGTACTAGCATAAAAACACACAGAGAGACCAGTCTTCAACTAGGGTGTCACAAATATATAATGGGGAAAGGACAGTTCCTTTAGTAATGCTGGGAAAACTGGACATCCACATGCAAAAGAATAAACTGGACCCTTATCTTAACACCATTTCAAAGAGCAACTCAAAATGCATTAAAGACCTCACACAATAGAATATTGTTCAGCCATTAAAAAGAAAGGAAATCCTCCCATTTGCAACAAAATGGATGGGCTATGAAGATACTATGCAATAAGCCAAGAGCAGAAAGACAAATACTACATAATCTCACTTTTATATAGAATCTAAAATCATCAAACTCACAGAAGCAGAGAGTAGAAGGATGGCTGCCAGGAACTGGCTGAAACGGGAAACGCAGAGGCAATGATAAAATGATACCAAGTTTCAGTTCTGAGAGAGAAATAAGATCTCAGTTAACCGTACATACATCCAACAATACAGTAGTGTCTACTTAAAATCTGTAAAAGGAATACATAGGTCAGCTTTTCACCACTACAACAAAATTTGTGAGACAGGATACTTAAGAAAAAAGGAGCTTTGCTTAGCTCCCAGTTTTGGAGGTTCAAGGACCAAATGGCTATGGCACAGGTGCAGTAAGGGCTATGCCCTCAATGCATCAGCCTGTGACACATGGTGGATGGCGATGGCAGCAGGAGTAGACAGAAAGTGGGTGGGGCCAACTCAAGCTCTGTAACTGCCCTCACAGGAGAACCACCTTCCAGGAGCACAGCCCAAAGAAACAGGGGCCTCCCTGCACACTTGCAGCCCAAAGGCTCCACAGCATTTGCACCAACCAACACAAAAGTCAAGAGGAAACTTTGGGAGTTGATGGACATGTTTATGGCCTTGACGCTGGTGCTGATTTCACAGGTATATACTTATCCCCAAATTCACTGAATCATATACACTAAATACGTACCACTTTTTATGTCACTCATACCTCAATAAAGTAAATGCAGAAGAATAAGCTTCATGTGCTAACCTGAAAATATCAAGTGGTTATTACACAGTATGCTACATGAAAACTGTCCACCACTCCAATTTAAAATGGCAGAAGGCTCATGATATAGACACTCCCATTTAGTGCTTCAAGAGGTTGCTTCACCACATTACCGCAACACAGCAAAATTTACAACAGCTCAATTTACGATAGCTAAATTATGGAAACAACCCAGATGCCCCTCACTGGATGAATGATCCAAAAAAATGTGGTGCATATATACCATGGAATTTTACTCAGCAATTAGAAACAATGATATTGCAGCCTTTGAAGGTAAATGGATGGCTATGGAAGAAATCATGCTGAGTCAAGTCAGCATAACCCAGAGAACCAAGGGTCGAATGTCTCCACTCATCTGTGGAGGCTGGAGCTAGACCCTGGCCATTGTGAAAGGAGGTCAATTCTCATGTATTAAACCCTCATAAGGTGTAATGACACACAACCTAAGGCATTCGTAGAGATGTATTGGGAAGGCAGGGGGGTGGGACAAGGGTAGGTAATGGGGGGGCTCTACGGGTAAATCTAATTTTCAGAATTTATATATATATATATTATATTGTTTCATTAGAAGCATATTTGTTCAACAAATAAATTTCTTAATAAATAAAAAAGGTTGCTTCATTACTTGGAAATAGTGAAGAGGCAAAATCCTATCTTTTTTTTTAAGTGAGAGAGAGAGAAAGAGAATCAGTTTTATTTAGTTTTTCATGTGGCCTTCATTGTTCCAAAGCTTTGTTGTAACGTTGTGCTGGGCTTCAAACCTGCATTTTCACTCATGCCAGGCAAGCACACTGACTGCTGAGCCACTGCTCCAGCCCCCAGAATCCTATCTTGTGGATGACAAAGCAAGCGGGCTTTCATAAAGTAAGTGAAAAAACCTTAACAGACTTAAAAATAATTGCAAATTTTACTGCTGTGTTACTTCCCACATTAAATCCACATATCTTTCTTTGTTAGGCTTTTTTTTTCTTTTCTTTTCTTTCTTTTTTTTTTTTTTTTTTTTTGCTTAAACAATAATTTATTTAGATTTTTCAACCAGGTTCTAGCAAAGTGTAAATTAGGAAATCATATATCTTTTGTTGGTTATTTCAGGCATAGGAATTTGGATATGGTGATGGAAAGTGGAGAAAATGGAGGTGGGGTGTATCGAGTTCACTGAACAACCACAGGTCACCGGAACAAGACTGGGCTGGTTCTACAGCTGGAGAAAATGCCAACATAAAAACATCAAGCAAAGACTGGCACCACATTCACAACGCTCACACCCGGATTGGGGCAGGCTGGCTCTCATCCACAGAATACCTCACGGTATGTTGCATCTAGAATATTTCAGAACTTTAATGAAGTTCAAAGGCCATTGAGGGCTTTGGTGGTTTCAGCAGTGGAGAAATGTCTCATGACTCCAGTCAGTCCTTTTGAAAAAACTCTCAAAATCTTTCATGTCACAGAGTCACTGGACTTAAAATGCAAACTAAAACTGCACAGCAAGGAGTGTTAGGTGGTGTGAACAACTAGGCAGACACTGAACCCAGACCAGGGTGTCGAGGAAGGTCTCTGAAAGAGCGCAGGACAAGTGGGGGCTCAGCAAGTGAGCAGCAGGCGGCAGTGGGCAGAAGGAGCCTCACAAACGAGAACAGGGCAGGGGCCTGCAGCAGAGTGCAGGCGAACGGGACCCGAGGCAGCTGCTTCAAAACCCTGCCAAAACAGGAAGCCTCCCTTCTCTCAGCAAGGCCCACAGGGACCTGTTGTTCACAGTGGAACCGAACACTTCAGGACATGTAAAGCCCAGCCAGAGGATTACCTGGCTGGTGCTTTTGTATTTGGCTCTCCACATCTTTATCTATCAGTGCCAGGCCTCCCCCTCCTCGACCCGAGGCTCCAGGAGCTGGCTCTCGGGGGTGGGGGACACATGCCCACATCCTTCACACCACTTCTGCGGCCACATGGGCGAGTCCTTCAAGGAGGGCAGAGCTGACTCTTAGCACCTCCTCTTCGGAGAAACGCCAGGCTGTGGTCACGTCTAATCACCTCAGTTGCCTATTGTTGAGTACACAGGCTCACTCTAGTTTAGAATCAAACCGTTACAGCAGCATCAAGCTAACTCCTACAACAGACTTCTCAAAAGCATCTGCCAGCCACCGTGTGCTTGCTCGCTGTGCTGCCATCCATTACGTGCCTCGTACCTGGAAGGATTCTGCAGAGGAGAGATTGATGTGGACAAAAGGTCACAGTGTCTGTTGCTTTTCTCGAGAAGAGAAAGCATCCTGAATTTGGAGAGTGCCAGGGGGAACGTGGGGCTACGAAAGCATATTTGACCAGGCCACCACCCTGGCTCAGGCAAGTAGTAGGCGGATTTGAAAGGACTCTGGACACAATTCTAGGAGCAAGCGGAAGCTACTGAGGGATTTTACCACGAAACTGATGCAAATAGACTCATATTTTAAATATCATAAAGAAGCAGTTTTGAAAATGGGATGGGAGGGTCTGGAGCAGTGGTTCAGTGGTATCTCACTTGCCTGGCATGCGTGAGGACGCGGGTTTAAATCCCAGTACCACGTACACAACTAAGTGTCAGGGTAACGAAAACCAGATGAAAAACTAAATAAAAATGATTCTTTCTGTCTTAAAAAAAAAAGAAAAAGAAAGGAAATGGGATGGGAGTGACAGGAGGATCTACCATGGAAGATGGTAGGAGTCCCACAGGAGTCGAGGCCTCCTCTCATGGAATGGGACAAGAGTAGCACACAAATGGACTCCAGCTTACAATGACTTGATTCAGGATTTTTCAACCCTATGATGTTGCAGAAGTAAAATGTATTCAGTAGAAACGATACTTCAGAGTTTGAATTTTGATTTTTTTTCCAAGGATGGCGATATGCAGTATAATCCCAGCAAGAGACCAGGCACGCAGAGGCACAGTTTCCTGTCAGGGAAACCATCACCAGGGCAAACAGCCACACTACACCGTGCTGCAATGCCACACCATGTGCCTGGTTAGGTCTGGGGTACCAAATACATTTTCAACCATGTTTTCAACAATCCCATCATCAATCAAGGAGCTACTAGAGATACTTAAGAGGTAAGATGTACAATATTTAGTAAATAGACTGAACATGGTTTAAAAAATGCATTGAAGGATGGTGCTGTCTGAAGAGGGCCACCATGTGCTAGAAAAAGAACACAGGAGTAGAAGCACTAGACAGAAAGTGTGGTGAGCATAAGAGGCTTGGGGATCTAAATGAAGAGGTCAACAAGCAACGGGTTATATGAGTCTGAAGCTCAGGAAACACTCTGGCAACCACCAGCAGACAGAAGGTAATGAAAGCCATGGACATGGGAAAGAGTGCCCAGGGTGGACGAGGAAAAAAGGCTAGCTGACCCATGGACATTTAGTTGAAGAAACAAGGAGGGCAGCTGGTTAATCACGACAATAGCTATGTTAAGGGAGCCAAGTCTCACGCCCAGGGAGAACTGGCACTGGCTCTGTGGAGAAAAGTCAGCAGACCTGTGGTGGGTATGAGAATCTCTTGGCAGTGGCTTCCAGGTGCAGCCTGCCACCTTCACAAAGCCAGCTGTCATCCCAAACAAACAAAAACCAGCAAAATCACCATCGCTTTAGTTTTCCTTTATTTAGTAGATTCAAAGCATATACCATCTGTGCAGCCAAGCAAAGCACGGTAGTGAAATACAAGACTAGCTCTTGAACCAATAACACAATGCAAAAACCCTAGCACGACAGCAAGACATACCCTAACATCAGATGTAGTTTCACGTGCTACAAAGCATAGTAATTCTGCAATTTGGTTCCAGGTTTTAAAAATACTAAAGCATACGTTGTTTTGAGTAAGATTCTAAATTGCTGTCATGTTCTGAGAGTAGCTTTTTTTATTCAAGTGTTGACAGGCAAAAAATATAGTTTTAGTCTGACTTTACAGGCACACACTAATTATCCTGCTTTTAACTTGATTTGAACCGTAAGGGTACTGTTGCAAAGCAACAAAAATGTGCAGAACTGAGGCCGATTAATAGCTAGTTTCTAAAATCTACTGAACTTCTAACTGGGCAATATCAAAATGCCTGTAATTTGTGATGACTAATAATAAAACTTGAGTTTTTTTTCTAGTTCCAACTAGTATTTTCCTAAAGATGAAGAGATTCTATGTGATTTATCTGTGTGCTGCGATATACAATACTTCAGTAACAGTTTTTAACAAGGTTAAAAACATCCACACTCTAACCACATTTTAGTAAAAATCTGACCAATTCAAAACTGAAACTTGTCCAAAATTGAAGCTGTTTGTGCCTTCTGGGAACAAAATCTAGCTTTTAGAATAGGTTCTAATGCTTTAGTCAACAGTTAACTTTTCTCCAAATAAAAGTCACTAACAGTATCACAAACCTAACACATCTCTATACTCAAAACTCATCTCCTGAAAACCCGTGCACTGTGACCTGTCACCTGCTCACATGCATGTCCCCTGGACCACACTGCCAGGGTGGCTGCCTTTGCTGTATACTTCCTGAGCCTCCCTGCGGGCTGGTCCTCACTCCTACAGCACACCATGAACTTGTGGGGAGTGGGCCTGCTTCCAGTCATCTTTTAGTAAGAACCGGCACACAGCCGCCTGATACTGGTGGTCAGCCAATTCTTTGGACTCCAAATATGAGCAATGAGAAGGGAATTTGGTTTCTTGATACCTTGTGTTATAGGAAACAATCAGCAAGAGACATATTACCCCACCTCCCTCACTTACTCTCCCAACCCCATCCACTAAAAAACTGGATCATTAGATTCAAGTGGGAGAAAAATCTGATTAAGATAAGGCTGATTAAGAAAATGGAAAAAGTCTGAGGAAGCAGCAAGGAGAAAACAAGAATGATCAAAGTAAAATGACTAGCAGGAGAATCTCCAGCCAAAAATAATAAAGAGCAATGAAATACATAATAATAAGGGAATAATGTCAGATGATAACCGAGCAGGAGAACTCTGTGGGAAGTTAAGTTTAATCTCTTCAAACTGATGCCTAACCAGAGCTTCCAGGGCAACTGACAGCTTTCGAATCCCAGTCCAGGGCTGTGTGGTCAACCCCCACCCACCCCCAGAGCATGTTACACCAAGTATCACTCTCCCACATCAGGATTCAAAGACCACCACCATCTCCACTCCCTGCCGAGGGACACATCAGCAACGGGGGCTGAAGCAAGAGCTGATGGCAAAGACGTCCAGGCAGCAGGCTCAAGACTGCACAAAACAAGTCTGGTATTGGGGCTACAATTAAATGAGATGGGAGGGAAGGAAAGAGAAAGGAGGATAAGGACAGCCCACACGACCCGGAGGAGCTTCTGCTGTACACAGGCAGCACACATTGGGGTTTTTGATGCTGAGCGCCACCAAATTCAAGACTTTGTTCCCCTCATGCAATTATTTCTTAGTAAGACCACACAGACCTGACGGCTGAGATGACGGACAGTGGCTAGGTGAGAACAATGACAGTCACACCCGCAGCGTCCACGCAAGCAGAGCACTATGCTCCCAGCTGACCTGAAAGATGCTCCTCACACAGTCTAGGCCAAACAAGGAAGCTGCTGACCAATAGGGGTAACATTTTTGTAAGATCATATATTTGTGTAAATACAGGAAGTCTAGAAGTTTCCATAATAAGTGCTGGTCTTGTGAGAGACCTTCATTTTCCTTAAAAAAAAAAATGTTTCCTGTAGTTCAATTTAATTAAAATGAAAAGAATCCTTTAAAACAAAAGGGGAAAATAGATCCCCTGGCAGGTCATTGAGTCTTTCCCTTAAATTTAATATATTTAACTGAATGATTTTTTTTTAAAGAGAGAAAGGGACAGTGAGAGAGAGAAAGAGAATCCATTTTATTTAGCTTTCATCTGATTTTCCTTGCTCTGACATGTCCTTGGGTACATGGTGCTGGGGCTTGAGCCCACGCACGTCCTTGTGCATGCCAGACAAGTACCCTGTATCTGTGGAGCCACTACTCCAGCCCCCTGAATGAATTTTTAAATAATCCTTTTAAAGCAGAGCACAGCTTTGGGGGAACTGCTCACACAAAGAAGGGACCACTGGCTAAAACCTGTCACACTGTGGCAGAAAAAGCACAAGTTCTAAAGGCCAACAGGAAGGTCTGAGTCGCACTGCCATTCACCAGTTCTGTGACCCCAGGCAAATTGCGTGCAATTTCTGAGTGCTAACCAGCTCTCTTCAGAGGTGGAACAATACCTACTTCAGAGGGTTGTTCTGTGACTCCCCAGGACGGCTCCCACCTAGGGTTCCAGGGGTAAGAGTTTGGTTACATCATGGCACAATCTACCCCCACTAATGCCAGAATGTTTGCCATCTTCGTTGACCTCCCCAAGCCTAGGTTCCAGATCAGCCCATGTTAAGGCTGCCTTCCAAAGCACCTACCCAGCCCTGCCAGCAGGGAGCAGAGCAATTGTCCAGGGGAGGGTGAATGTGTGCCCGCTGAAGTTCTGTGCACTTCGGCCACATCCTGGAGCCCAGCAGGGGAAGAAACAGCTCTTCTAAGGACACACAGGGCAGAAACATCACCAGGTAAAGGGCATGGTGATTGCAGGCCTGGTTCCAGCAAGCATGACAGAAGACACATCAGCCAAGTTGACACTAGAATTGTGGTTCACCTTCTAGTGCTAGTGTTTAAAACCTCTGAGTGCAGCTACGAAGTTTAGTATTCGTAAGTATGCCTTGAACCATTGAGAACCACGGGGATAGGAAGGAAAAATAGGGAGAGGTGTGAGGCAATGATCTGGAAGAGGGGTGGGCACCCAGACTTCCTGCGGTGAGGGACATGTTCTGAGATCTGTCCCATCCAATACAGTAGGCACTAGCCACATGTGTCTTCTACACACGCAATGTGGCTTGTACAACTGAGCCAATGAACTTTTAATTTTATTTAATTTTAATTAATTACTTTTAAATAGTCAAATGTGGCTATTGTCTAAGACACAGAAGCTCAGACTAATGACATGCAAATTCACAAAGTGGTGTGTAGGAAGGTTAACTAAGCTTAAAAAGCAAAAAGGGAAAAAGGGATATTAAAAGAATAAAATTTTGGGAGCTGGATCAGTGGCTCTGTGGTTATGATGCTTGCGTGGCATGTGCAAGGACACAGGTTCAAACCCCAGCACCACATACACAACGATGTGTCAAAGCAACAAAAGTCACATGAAAAACTGAATGAAGTTGATTGTCTTTTTCTCTTTCTCTCTCTCTCTCTCTCTCTTGTACTGTCCCTCTCTCTTAGAAAGAAAGAAAGAAAGAAAGAAAGAAAGAAAGAAAGAAAGAAAGAAAAATTTTAAAAACCAGCCACATGACAATCTTCCTTGCTCGGCACACCATGCACCTTGTTAAAGTGGAGGTCTCAGTCTGACCATGACCTCTCTTGTCATTTTGGCTGTCACAGCAAAGTGTGTTAAATAACAGAATTATACTTTCTCATGGCTCTGGAGGCTGGACAGTCCAAGCTCCTGGTGGATCTGGTCCTCAGGGCCCTCTAGCTGGCCACCATTTCACTGCATCCTCACATGACCTCTTCTTTGTGCTCATGTTTGTATGTGAGAGAATGACAAATCCACCTGTTCTTATATGGCCACCAATCCTATCAGATTAGGACCCCATCCTTATGACCTCATTTAACTTTAAGTAGCTCCTGAAAGGCCTAGGGGTCAGAGCTTCAGCAGTAAGAATTGGGAGATAGAAGTGCATCAGTGCACAGCACAGCCCTCCCCCTCTCCACCCAGCCCTCTTAGCATGAGTTCCAATTCTCCACGACGGTACTTCTCACCAGCAAATGTCTTCTCGCACCACACCAACAGGCTATACCTGAATATACCCTGAGTACAACACCTCTGAAATTGACCAAGATTAAAACTCGGGTCTAATCCCCAAAAATAGCTTTGTATCTCTTAAAGAGACTGCAGGAAAATTAACATGCCAGGATTGAGAGTACTCTCCTCAGTCAGGGCTGCGTGTGCCAGGTATGGTGGTGCAGGGGCACATGTCTGCAACCCCAGCCACCTGGGAGACTGAGGTAGGAGGGTAACAAATTCAAGGCCAGTCTGGAAAACTTAATGAGACCCTGGCTCAAAAAAAATGTTTTGAAAGGGTGGAGCTCAGTAGGATGTGTATGAGTCCCTTAGTTCAATCCCCAGTGTCACCAAAAGAAAGGGAGACAGAAATGGGAGCAGGGGGGGTGTGTTGGCAAGGTTGGCCCTTGCAGTCATCTGGGGCCTCGGATATGGTGAGAGCTCCCACCACCATAACTGCTAGGACGGATTCTTAGCCTAAACTATTTGCACAATGTGACTTATGCTAAGCACCTGCTTTCCTTCTGAGTCTGGAATTCGGTCCTGCTAGACAGAGGACGCATATGTGACTGATTCCTGAAATAATCCCCAGTCTCTAAGGAGCTTCCCTGCTAGACACCATTTCATACGTGTCACAACTCGTTGCTGGAAGAGTGAGCATGTCCCATGTGGGACTGGCAAGAAGAGGACAAGGAAGCTTTTGCTGGTTTCCTCTAGATTCACCCCATGTACCTTTTCCCTTTGTTGATTTTTCTTTGTACCCTTTCTCTGTACATGAGGATGACTTTGTCCTCAGTCCTGTGAGTCCTCCTAATAAATCACCAAACCTCCACACAGCCGTCAATCCACTTTCTAACTCACATTTCTAAACATCTCTTTCTAGTAAAAGGAACTCTGTGTTCCCATAATTTAATCTCCCAGGTTCCACTGCAACTCACGATGGTGCCAGCCCTGGCCTTCTCCAGTCTGTTTCCTACAATTATCACAACAGCTCAGACTGGGACAGCACCAACTCTATGTCAACACTTCCGTAACTCAGGTCAATATTCTCCAAGAGACAGGGAGAAGCTTTTTCTTTAAGATAAAAATGTTTGTTTCCTAATTTTAAAAAAAGAAAGAAAGAAAATTAATTCTCAGGAGCTTCTCCATGCTTAGTCTCATTTTATTTGACCTTTCTGCAGAAGTAGAAGCTAAAGAACACCCCTCATTCTGCCTAACACATTGCTTACCTCCAAAAACCCTTAAAAATTATTTGTCCATGGAGCTGGAACAGTGGCTCAGGGGTAAAGCACTTGCCTGGCACGCACAAGGACATAGGTTTGAACCCCAAGATGACATACACAACTAAGTGAAGGAAAAACAAAACCAGATGGAAAAAAAATAAAACAAAATTGACTCTTTCCCTCTCTCACTCTCTCTTTAAAAAAAAAAAAAATAGTAGTCCATGAAGTCTGTCTTCCCCCGCCTTTCACCCCCACTTGCCCTGGACCACTCCATTTCCTTCCATGATTATACCATCCACTTGTAACCCATAACTGTTTTTAATTTCAGCCTCGTCATGTGTCCCAAGCTCAGGAACCTTACCCCCAACCCTCCTACAATATAACCACACCCACGGGTCCTTTCTATGCCATTGATCTTCTTGACATTTTTGTCCTCCCCCCAAAAAAAATCACCTAGACCTCTTTGCTTTACAACTCAGCTGAGCCGTCTCTAGCTGCTATATTACAGCAATCCAAAGTTGCAGAAGGGGGCTGGAGCAGTGGCTCAGTGGTTAAGGCGCTTGCCTGGCATGCACAAGTACACAGGTTCAAACCCCAGCAACCCACGTACACAACTAAGTGTCAGAGCAACGAAGGCCATGTGAAAAACTCAATAAAAATTTATTCTCTCTGTCTGTCTCTCTCTCTCTGTCCTTCTCTCTTTAAAAAAAATAAATAAAGAAAGAAAGAAGAAAAAAAAAAAACCAAAGTTGCAGAAGACTACTTGAATCCATTCTTAACAGGTCTTCTTGGTGTTCCAGCCTAACCTGACCCTATATTCAGTGGTTTGGTATCACAGCAGAATTCTGTGCCATGGTATGCACAGAACAGTCATTTAATAAATGTTAATTCAGTGAATTATAACATCATCCATCTATCAGACCTGTAGCAAAGCAGTATGGAACACCATGGGGCAGCTTAGTTGTAGTCAGGAACATCACTTTGGGCAATCTCACTTCATCGGTTATACATGAATTAAAATGTTCAAAAATATGGTTTGGAATAACCAGCTACACAGTAGGGAGAAATTTTTTCATGGATGAAACAAATTAAAACTTAAATCATTAAAGGGAAAAAAAGAAGCTAAGGTGTTTTTCACAGGAATTTCTCTATAACGATGGCAGATCAAACAGATTTTTCATTCCTTTTAAAAATAACTTAAAAATCGAATTTAAATTTTTAAGGCATAAACTCTCAAGGACAGCAAAAGAAACAGAGAAAATAGCAACAGAATTTATAAAGCAGAGACAGGCACAGTTGCACATGCCTCTAATCCCAGCAGCTCTGGAAGCTGAGGCAGGAGGATCTCAAGTTCAAAGCCAGCCTCAGCAACTTACAAGGCCCAAAGCAACTCACTAAGACCCTGTCTCAAAATAAAAATAAAAAGGGCTAGGGATGTGGCTCAGTTGTTAAGCACCCCTGGGTTCAATCCCTGGTACCAAAATACAACAGAAAAAAAAAAAAACAACAACAAATCTGAGATGACAATGGGAAAGCTAATAAAACTGACCCATTTTTCACCCCATTTTATATCACTTGACCTTTCAAAGTGTCAGGAAATAAGAACATCTGGGAACATAAAAAATAAAACCATGTGAACCAGAATACTCAATGTTGAGATACCCCTTCCCATCCTGAGTTTCTATCCCTCTCAGGCCCTGAAACACTGATCACCTGACTTATGGATGACAAGCAAGTCTGATGAGCCTACCAGAAACAGGGCTCCCTGACACCCAAGCTGCACAGCTGGCCTACTGGTCCCTGTTGAGAAGTGGCAGTGGAATGGTGGGGCAGTAGAGCCCCAGGTGGAGTCATGGAGCCTTGGAGCCTTAGAGCAGTGCAATCGGAAGTAGGCAGCCAGCAAAGACCAGCAGCTGCATGGAGCTCACAGGCAGCACATCAAACCAGCTCCCAGGTGAGTTAAGAAGCACTGACCTGTCATTGTCAGGCGACCAGACCTGGCCACCTTACAGATGCCTGCTGCAGAAACTGAGTTCACATGGCACTGCAGCTCCAGACAACCAACCCCCACACACTGAGCATGTGCAATTCACTACCATCAATCTCCCACTTTCCAAGAAGCAGGAGAAAATGGAAGCAAGGCAAACCTGAATGAAAATTGAGATTTGAGATCTGACCAATAGCATTAATGGGTTTCCAACCCTAATTAATATAAATTTGGACCAATAGCACTAGTTTGTTTCCAAACCCTGATTAGCATAATTTTGAGCCAATAGCATTAGTACTTTCCTCAAACCCTAATCTACATAAGTTTGGACCAATAGCAGTGACCCAAATACTATATAAACCCCTAGCTGAGCACACTTAGGCAGAGAAAGCTTGCTGTTCAGGTCCCTTCTTGGACCCTGCAAGAGCCCTGTTCCTGTTTCTTCAATAAATCATTCTTCCATTCACTCATCCTGATCTGCAGATTTCATTCTTTTACTCACAAGGCAAGAACCCAGAAGAAAGACAGAATTGAGAGTGAGCTGCTGGAGTCTGCTGCAGGGCACTGCCCACCAATGAAAGCTGCAACACTGCTTGGCTGCAAAGGCCTGTGCCCCATGCAGACCCCACCAGCTGGTAGAAGCTGAGGAAACTCCAGTCTCATCAGCCAGCAAAAGAAGGAAGGCTTCATCTCAAAACTTCCCTTTCACCAGTGAAGATCTAAAGATACAGACCAGAGGGTGTTCTCCAACACCCACCCCAGCCAATTACCTTCAAGGGAATCTAAAAGTTGGGAAGTGCTGTATGTGCATTTGGAGCTATCAATCACCTCTTAGTTCCCTGCCCCCATAAACAGCAGATGATTAGACATCTGAGGAAATCTCTAACATAGAAAATGGAAAAAATATGCATAAAATCAAAAGGGAAGTCATATGTGGGGGGGGCTTTAAAAAATGAACTAACATTAATATCTTTACAGTAGAGAGAACTCCATATTCGTAAGTCAAGGACAGAACACTAGCAAAAAGGACATTCAGAGAATGATCTCAGAAATTAAAAATATAATTGTAGAAATGAAAAATTCAACAAAAGGGAAAGAATTTAAACATGAAAAATGTCTCAAAAAGTACAGAAAAGGGCTGGAGCGGTGGCTCAGCAGTTACAGTGCTTGACTGGCACGCACAAGTACACGAGTTCAAACCCCAGTACCACGTACACAACGAAGTCTCGGAGCAATGAGAGCCATGTGAAAAACTAAAAAAATAAAAATTGATTCTCTCTCTTAAAAAAAAAAAGGTACAGAAAAAAAAAATCAGAGGATTGGTCCTGATACAGCTCCAAATATAGGTTATCCAAGGAAAATAGAGAGGAAAGAGATAATCAATCAAAATTGTCTAAGAACTAAAGGACAGGAGTTCCTAGGTTGAAAGTGCTGACCAAGGTCCAAACGCAATGGATGGAAAGATATCGACATACAGCAAACCATCATGAAATCACAGTGATGCTGGAAAGCAGCAGGAGGAACAGAACATCCTCCTCCCAATTATGAAGGAAAATCATTTCCAACCTGGGATTCTGTGCTCAGACTACACAACCAGATGTGGCTACAAGAACAAATGGCATATTCAGTAGGCAGAGGCTGAAAACCACTCACCTCTCACATATCTGTTCATCAGGGGATGTCCTCCACCAAGAAGAAACCGAAAGCCAGAAAGAGGGCACCGTGAGCAATCCAATGTCAGAGAAAGCAGAGAACGGACCACAGCACACTCCCAGGCAGCTGTGACGACGTCTTCAAATAGGAAAGGAAGAGGCTACTTGTATCTGTCCAGATTTCCATCTCAAAATATGGAATTTAAAATACATACGAAGAGTTAAAAGATAATTGCACATTCTCTAAAATTAAGAAGGGGGGCTGGAGCGGTGGCTCAGTGGTTACAGCACTTGCCTGGCACGTGAAAGGACGTGAATTAGAACCTGACACCACATACACAATGAAGTGCTGGAGCAATGAAAACCACATGAAAAACTAAATAAAATTGATTCTTCTCTCTCTGTCTCTCTCACTGTCCCTCTCTCTCTTAAAAAAAAAAAAAGAAAGGGAAAAAAGGTAGGGGAACAGAAGAAAGGAAAGAAAGGGAAAATGACAGCAACGGCATCGGCTGCTGTGTTTTGTTTGTTTTTTGAGGTACTGGGGGCTAAACACACGACCTTGCACATGCTAGGCATGTGCTCTACCACAGAGCTACATCCCCAGTCCTTTTCAAGCATTTTATTGAGATAAGGTCTCACTACATTAGTTGCCCAGGCTGGCCTCAAACTTATGATCCTCCTACTTCAGCCTCCTGAGTACTAGAATTACAGGTGTATGCCAGCACACCCAGGTTTGTTTGTTTTTTTGTTTGTTTGTTTTTGTTTTTGTTTTTTTAAAGAAAGGGGGAAGGGGGGAAGAGAGAAGCAATCTTTATTTAGTTTTTCATGTGACTTTCATTCGTCGGACTCTTTGCTGTGAACTCAGCGCTGGGGTTTGATCTTGCATACTTGCACATGCCAGGCAAGCACCGTAACTGCCAAGCCATCGCTACAGCCCCCACACCCAGGTATTTTTGATGTTGATGAAAATATCCAAAGTTCCTCTAATAATGACAGAAAGTAGGTAAGCGATTGGAGCTAGGAAGAGGGGAGAATAGGCACAGATGTGGGGAGATGAAATGGGCAGAGACTACAATTATGGAATTTCTTTTCTATGTGATGAAATGTTCTAAAGCACTTTGTGGTAACAGTTGCACAACTGTGAACATACTAGGAATCCCTGGAGTCTACATTTTAAATGGGTGCAGTGCATCAGACATAAATTATAGCTCAATAAATGTTTTGAAATAAAATATTCAGCAGTGTGTATGAAAAAGAAAAACAAAGTCCTCTGGAAAAAAGTACCATATTAACAAGTCCGACTTTAGATTATAACATGGTACTTGACAACAGGTGGCTTCAATTCTGAACAGAAATGCATTTAACTAAACGCAAAGAACCAGTTTAAACGAGAGATTCCACTGTCTTCTTGTGACAAATGCCGCCTGTGTGTGGCGTGAAGGGCGGCTCATCTGTTGTTTAATTGCTCCATTACCATTCCAGGAGACGCAGTACAGGCAAAGGGGACTCTAAACTGCCGACCCCCGGTGAGCACCTGAGAAAAACCCTCCTACCCACACAGACACAGCATTGTGCGAGGCCCAATTCAAGAGTCCAGTGTCAACAGATGCCACGTAAACAATACAACAAAAAATCACGCTAGAATTCACAGGGAATCAGAGCACAGAAAGCAGCTCTGTAAAAGTCTACGTGGCCAAACTGACATCTCACTAGCTGTCCTGTTGACAGAGACTGAGAGAAAAACAAAATCAAGTGGCTTTGAAGGTCTGTCCCACCCTGATCTAGCTGAAAAACAAGATGGCAATAAACATGCTCAAAATCAACTGGAATAAAATTCTTTCTTTAAATACAGAATTCTAAAATATCACACTAATATAATCCTTAACTAGCAACTATTTTCAGTGTCCTTTTATTTTTTTCATTGACCCATGTAATGAGATTCCATTAGCAGCTGATTTTTGTCAAATTTAATTTTAACAAATTCATTTATGTGAAATGACCTTAGAGAATAAAGTACTTAAACTGTATTTTTGCATTCCTACAAAAAGCAACAGGAGGGGCTGGAGCTGTGGCTCTGTGGCTACTGCGCTTGCCTGGCATGTGCAAGGATGCAGGTACACAATGAAGTGTCAGAGCAACAAAAGCCACATGAAAAATTAAATAAAACTGATTCTTTCTCTCTCTCTCACTGTCCCTCTTTCTCTCTTAAAAAACAAAAAAAGCAACAGGAGCAAGTTTTTTTTCAGGCTGTGAATAAACAATCCATACTTCAGGCTAAAAGCATATTTTATTCCAAATTTAGGAGTGAAAAACAGAGCTCAAAAAGAAATGACTTCTCAGCCTTGAATTCAGTGGCATTAATATTAATGACATTCCCACTCATTTCAAAGGCATGTCCCAGAGTGTTTATATTATGAAAAATGGGTCTGCAATGTCATCGTCAGTACATGTGAAATTGTTTAATCTGAGGTTTTGCTAGATTTGCAACAGCTGCACCCGTGCTTACAGCTGTAAGACGGTCTTCAGAGCACAGAGCCCCTTCACAGTTTTTAGACCTGCTTGGCACAAACATGCTGTACTGGTCAAAAGAAATGAGCTGAGTATCTCTACAGCTACATGTTTAGTCAGAACTGGGTTTTTTTTTTTTTTGGATTAACAATGAACAACAAATGCATCAGGAGTTTTGTGGTATTAGTTACAGAAAGATAGGACAAAAACTTCCCTTCACATACAAATACTCAGAAACTGGCTCAGTTTGTGTTTGTGGAATTCAAATTTTGTTTGGAGAAAAGACAAGCACCAAGGATCTAATTAGTTTGCTGTAATTTATTGAGGGTCTCAGGGCACATAATCAAATAGAATCCGGCTAGGCAGTACTCAAGACTTACCTTCCTTCTAACGCCTCTATTAACACAGCAGAAAGAAGCAACAACAGCCTGCCGTGGGCCAGTCTGAGAATGTTTCAGCCGCCCTCAGACAAAGAGAGCACCCGTAGGAAGCAGTTTCCCTGGGTCAGTCAACAGCTGCCTGACCACTGACCTCAGTTTCCTTCTCTGTAAAAATTTCAAACAGAAGCCATTATTGAAGATGAATGTTTTTGGCTGAACTCTGTTGAAGTCTGAGTAACCAGAAGGGCTCAGCTCTTTTGATTACTGAAAAGGTTATCATGCCCCAAGAACTAAGCCATTGATGGGGCTGGAACGGTGGCTGGGGGTTTATGGCACTTGCTCAGCATGCGCAAGTACACGGGTTCAAACCCTAGCACCCATGTACACAACTAAGTGTCAGAGCAACGAAAGCCATGTGAAAAACTCAATAAAAATTGTTTCTCTCTCTCTCTTACTCACTGTCCTTCTCTTTTAAAAAGAACTAAGCCATTGAAACAGATGCATAGCATGAGCAACCAAGGAAGTTCAGCAGTTTCATTTCGGCAATCTCTTGGGAACTCCCTAATACTGAGCCAAATTAATGTTTTTGAAATAATCCCACTCATATCTGTGTGTGTGTGTGTATGTGTGTGTGATTGCACTCGCAATGCAGCAAACCCAGGTTCTCCCTCTACCAAGAAACACCATAACTCTATTTTCTTTTTTAAAAAGTGCTTATGACACCTTGGTATATATGGTTATTGTGAGGCTCACATATAATCTATATGAAAAGATTCTGTAAAGTATGAAGTACTAATATGGCTTATGACCAAAATAATGTTAGGAACGAACCCAGAAACCGAAAGAAGTGGGACAGCCAGGCTTATGAAAACAATGAATTTTTAAGGAACCATAAAACAAAAAGCTCCGATGTCTAAAGTATTAGTTTTCAGAAATAATAATTTTTCTATAGACATGAAACTTTGAACTTATCAGAGTATAACTCCTACAGTAAATAAGATAAATTTGTTCTAATCTATCTACTTTTTCTAAGTGTTAATCTGACAACTAAATGCATTTCAAAATTATGTGAAAGTAAGTAAATTACTTTGGACAAAGGTCATAAATTCAAATGTCCACATGGGTAAATTAAATGAGTGAAGCATTCAGATGAGCTCCAGGCAACTAGAAAACACAGCCAAAGACGACGGCCAGGAATCAGCTCTTGCTAGCTGCTGCCAAAAGGGAGCTCCGGCAGTGCTGTCAGGCCACTTTCGTTTTTAAAGAGGGGGAAATGTGGATTTTTTTAAAGGTGAAATCTCTTAATGTTTAAAAGTTAGTTAACTGGCTCAAAAAAAAATCTTGAAACTAATACTATGCACAAGCCACATAAAACATATCTGCAAAGGTCATCTGGTATCTGTTTTACCAACTCTACTATGATGGTTTCACACAAAGCTATTTCATAAACCATCACTAATCATCAGGAAAACACAAGCTGAAACCACAGCGAGGTATCGCCTCACTCCTATTAAGAATGGCTACTATCCACACTCTTTACTCCCCTGAGGATCCAAATAGTACTTAAGCAATCATTTAATTCTGGAAAATTCACAATCTAAGCATTTATATCGCTTAGAGGGGCGAAATATAGAAGAATCAAAAGACTGGGGTGTGGGCAGTGTGGGGTAATTCTGGTTTAAGAACATATGTATATCCTATTGTTACTTTATGTGCATTTATGATTGTACAATAACTCAACTCCTTAATAAAAATTTTTAAAAAAAAAGAATGGCTATTATCAGCATGGTGTAAAACAGCAAGCACAGGAACCATTATATACTGTTGGTGGGAATATATATCAGTACAGTCATTATGGAAAACAGCACAGAGATTTCTCAAAAAGTAAAAATAGAACTACTTTATGATAAACCACTTTTGGGTATATATGCAAAGGAAATGAAATCAGTCTGTCAGAGACACCTACACTCCTGTAAAATTTATTGAAGCACTATTCACACCAGCCAGGAAATGGAAGTACCCGAAGTGTCCATCAACTGATGAATAGATAAACAAAATGCAGTGCACATGCACAATGGAATACTAGTCAGACACAAAAAGAATGAAATCCTATCATCTGAGAAAACAGGGACAGAACTGGAAGTCATTATGCTAAGTGAAATGAGCCAGCACATAAAAAAAACAAACACCCCATGATCTCACTCATGTGGAATCTAGGGGAGCTGACCTCATAAAGCTGAGAGTGGAAGAGTGACTACTAGCAGCAGGGAGAGTTGACGGGGAAGGGATGATCAACGGGTGTTAAGTTATGGTTAAACAGGAAAAACAGTTCTGTGTTCTATTTCACCGCACAATGACTACAGATAAAAACGATGAAGAAAGGGTTTTGAATGCTTTCATGGTGAAGAAAGGAGACATGCATGTCTGCCCTGACCGGAACATAGCATAATGTACACATGCATCAAAACATCACATGGTGCCCTATAAATATGCAAATTTTATGTATCAAATAAAGAAATTGATTGATCAAATAACTATACCAAGTACTGGAGAGAAAATCAGAAACCCTCATGCACTGCTAGCAGGGATTTAAAATATTTAACCACTTTCGTAAATAGTCTAGCAATTTCCTAAAAAGCCAAAACTATACCGACCCTATAAACCCTTATACTTGTCAGTTTTCACCCTGAGAAATGAAGCATATGTCCACACAACTTGTAGATAAACATTCACAGCGGTTTTGTGTTGAGAAACACTGGAAACTGCTCAAAATTGCATAGAAAGGTAATTGAATAACTCCAACAAACTGAAACAATGGAATACCACTCAACAATAAAAAGAAATGAACTATTAATACACACTGTAACACCGACAACTCCCAACACAACTGTGGCAACTGAGAGGAGCTGGGTAAAAAAGAAGAGCACATGCCACATGCTCCCATCTGCATAAACTTCTAGAAAGTCCACTAATGTACAGCATAGAAAGCAAGCAAGGGTCTGGCTGGGAGCGGGAACAGGAAGGAGGACGACAAAAGCACAATAAGAACTGTGGGGGATTACAGATGGGTTGGCTACCTTAAGTGCGACAATGAGTTCCTTGTTGTATTCATATTTAAAGGTACAAGCAGATGCTTTCTGATATATGTGCAGTTTACTGTACATCAATAACACTTCAATACAAAGTTTCAAAAATAATGTGCATTTAGTCAAACCCAATGCAGCTAGGAAACAATGTAACCAAAGATGGTTCTGATCCAGTAAAGGGATATTTGCAAAGATGCCCTGTTTTCACCCTTCTGTTTCAAGAACAGATATTTCTCCAAAATTCAAATTGCTTTTAAATTTAAATATGCGAGACTTAAGTTCTTTTACGACCAGAAGGACTAAGTACAATTTTAGGCATACCTTGGATATGCATAGCACACACCTGTAGAACTGAATAAAGATTCCAGAAAATGTTATAGTTGAAATATATTCCTAGCTCTTAATTCCGCCAAATGAATACCACTACCAAAATTCAAGATACTTTTAATTGTACTTTTTTCTTAGCTTACAATTACTCAATTTTCAAAATGTCAGTTTGTACTTTATATACAAATATTTTTATATAAAAATATTTTATATTTATGTTGCTTCTCAAACTCGTTGCATAGTTTTAAAAAATAGCAATTCACTGAGATACTTATCATCAAGCAAAACTTTCATTCATTATGTCAATTTTTTAAGATAACGACTAAGAAATCTAATTGTAAGAATCAGAAACATGGAATATTTTTCTGAGTGCCAAATGCTGTAGGAAAGACTCCTTCATTAGCAAAATGCAAGCTGTGGTCCACTAATACAGGGTTCCTTACTCTTGAGGACTACTATTAAAGACAGAGCTAACAGTCTCAAACAAAAGCAGATATTACATTTGTCCAAATCTATAATACACAGTCTTTTATTATTACCTTTGATTTGTGGAAGCACTCTAAGAAACCATAATCCATATTGGACAAGGTCAGCTTTGGGTACTCCAAATTCAGAAAACTAGGGTTAAACAAGTGATTCCTTCAGATAAGTGTTGTCTCAACAATCAATCAAAATATGTAACTAGAATACAGTGTATATACCATATACACTAGGAATTATACAATGATATAAAATACCTAGGATGCTTTTGGTTTCTAGAAACTGAAAAACAAACTCTACTCATCAAAATAAGCTAAAAATGGGGGCTGGAGCAGTGGCTCGGCAGTTACGGTCCTTGCCTCACATGTGCGGGTCCTTGCCTCACATGCGCGAGGCACTACGTACACAACAAAGTGTCAGAGGAATGAAAGTTACATGAAAAACTAAATAAAAATTGCTTCTATCTCTCTCACACACTGTCCCCTCTTTCTTAAAAAAAAATAAATAAACTAAAATGTGCTGTGGTAAGTGTGCTCACACTGTATGCAGTGCATATGTGGGAAGTAGGCACCCAGGCAGGGGGTTCTGCTCCTCACATTGGCAAGTAAACTGCTGGAAATGTATTGGCTAGAACTATCACATGACTCTATCTATTGAACTGGGAAACAGGGGGGAGGATACGGAGATTCAGTAAACCTATTTAGTAAACTGTTTAAAACAATAAAGGGATTATGTTGATTCAAGAAACTGTTAAACCTAGTCAGGGGTGGTGGTACATGCCTATAACACCAGCAGAAGGTTCACAAATTAAAGGCAACTAAATAAGACTCTATCTCAACATTAAAAATGGGCTGGGGTGCCCCTGGGTTCAAACCCCAGTACCCCAAAAAGAAAAGAGAATTGCAAGTTCAGAGATAGCGTGGACTTCGAAGTATATCTATCTCTGCATTCCACTTGCCACAGCTATGACAAGATTATATATCACATTATATATCACACAACCCAAAAAGAGAGTGCACACTGTCCCAGAATCCTAAATAAGAGACTTGAAAGGTGTATCTGGACTGGACTTGCTCAAGTCTATGCCCAACCCTACCCAATGACTGTGACCAACCAAAAAAGTGATCAAATTAAAACAAACCTAATGACAAAAACAAAAGGAATCAGCCCCAGGGGGATGTCAGAAGACACGAAGATAAACTGCACCTCCAAATTCTTACGAAATAAAACCATGTAGTAATTCTATACCTTCAAATCTGATAGGTACAAGATCACAGTCAAAGTCATTTCTTAAAAAGGACTACTCTGAGCTACCTATATGTGTGTGTGTACCTGAGAGAAACAGTCACCTCTAACCAATTTATGAGTACCAGACCCTAGATCTCAGATCCTACTAAAGTAAACTATATTTACATAAATGTTTATGTGATGTACATATTCTGTATTACAAAATCAGCCTTGGTCCTTTAAAGGAAAATGAAAAAACAAGTCCCAGAAATCTGAAAACTTAATAACTTGAGTAAAAGGTAAAGAGAAATACAGTTAGAGATACAAAGTCAGGACCCAGCGTGCAGGTGCCAGCGGCTGACAGCATCCCAATCCTTTGCTCTTCGAGGCTCCTCCTACTCCTAACCCCACTTCCCACCGGGTTTTTATTTTTATTGGCACTGGGGATTTAACCCAGGGGTACTAAACCACATCCTGTGCCCATTTTTTGTTTTGTTTTGCTTTGTTTTTATTTTGAGATAGGGTCTCACAAAATTGCGCTACGCTGCTGAAGCCAGCTTTAAACTTGGCGATCCTTTTGCCCCAGCCTCCAGAGTTGCTAGGATGACAGGCATGGGACACCACACCAGGCTGGAGTTTTATTCTGCCATAAAAAAAAATTTCAAAATTGCCAGGCATGGTGTTGCACGCCTGTAATCCCAGTGACTTGGAAGACTGAGGCAGGAGGATCACAGATTTGCGGCCAGATTCAGCATCTTAGTGAGAATTATCACTTAGTGTAATTTATCACTTTATAAAATCCTGACGTATTCTCACCAAAACGTGCCTTTTGTGACGTAGAAGTGGAAGGAACCCCGTAGGCTTTACTTTCCCAGCGCAAGAAAGTGCGCTAAATATTCCGACCATTCATTTCTTGCAGAAGTTGAAAGCAAAGGTGATAATGGATAAATCTGGATCCAATCAGGAAAGAGAAACCACACAGAAACTTGAGTAGGGAAAGTCAAACACAATTACTCACTATAATAGAATTGGGGTAACTAACCATTGCTAAATCAGGAAAAAAGAACGCTAAAGAATAAAGGTACGCAGAAGGTGCAGCGACTGTCTCTAGTTGGAAGGTACAAGGACCAAACGCACCTTCTAGGCAGATACGCGGGAAAGACTTTTTTTGGTGCTGGCACGCCTGGGCTAACTGAAGACCACAGAGGTCTCTGCAGGCACGTCGCACATAGAATTTTGCAGGAGGACTGTCTTTTTGCAATTTGCCAGGAAAAGCTTTCCACAGGGCGCTGTCCAACCCGAACGCTGATATAAAATCACATAACGGGAACGCTGGAGTGAACCTTTGCCCGCAGGATCACTGATCAAGCCACACACAGGACTAGCTGGAGCTACCAAGCCACGCACAGGACGAGCCAGCGCTGCAGAGGCTCACACACCCCGGCCGGCACGCGGCACACGCCAGCCGCACACGCCTGCGGCACACGCTTGGGATTCCGCGCAGCGCTCGCGGCACACGCTCGGGATTCAGTGTTGGCAGAGCGCACGTCCAGAAGGGGGCGTAGGCAGGCGCGCAGCTGGCTCCGACAGACGCGCGACAGACGCGCGGCGGACGCGCGGCAGGCGCACGGCAGGCGCGCGGCAGGCGCGCGGCAGACGCGCTGCGCTGGTGCAGAGAAACCGAACTAGTCGCTTACGATTTCCTTGCCGCGAGAAAGGCACAGACGATTTCACGGGCGAATTCGATCAAATATTTAAATTAGAAATAATACCAATTCTTCACAAACTCTTTCAGAAAAAAAAATAGGAGGGCAGCATTTCCTTATTCGTTCTAATATTCCACCGTAAATTACATAATACCAAAGCTGAAACCCACACACGAAAACACTACCAGCCACGAACTCCTCATAACTCATGACTGTTACCGCTAACTGGGTAAGAACTTGATGGCGGCGACCCAACTCGTTATACCCCTGTAGAGTCTGGAACGATACGCTAGAGTCTGGATACGGAAGACTACCAGAAACCACTCACGTGAGCTGGCGGCGAACCCCAACTCACTGTTTCGAAATCTACTGATTCGGGCTCGTATCAAAAAAAATCCCACCGATCCAGAGTCCCAGTTTTTTTACTTTTTTTTTTAAGAGAAGGACAGTGAGTCAATTTTATTTAGTTTTTGATGTGGCTCTCGTTGCTCCTACATTTCGAGGTACACAGGTGCTGAGGTAGAACCTTGCGCACGCGATGCCAGCTCTGGTAACCGCTGAGCCAACGCTCCAGCCCCCGAGATTCCCGTGGGGTTTTTGTTGTTGTTTGTTTTGAGAGAGAGAAACAGTGAGAGAGGATGAGAAATAGAATCGATTTTATTCAGTTTTTGATGTGGCTCTCGTTGCTCCCATATTTTGCTGTGCACAGGTGCTGGGGTAGAACCGTCCTTGCACACGCGATGCAAATGTGAGTAACCGCTCCAGCGCTCCAGTCCCCGAGATTCTCGTAAGGTTTTATTTTGTTGTTGTTTGTTTTTAAAGAGAGAGACAGTGAGAGGAGATGAGAAAATATCAATTTTATTTAGTTTTTGATGTGGCTTTCGTTGCTCCCACATTTTGCTGTGCGCAGATGCTGGGGTACAACCCCGTACTTGCGCACGTGATGCAAATGCGAGTAACCGCTGAGCCTGCGCTCCAGCCCCCGAGATTCCCATGGGGTTTTATTTTGTTGTTGGTTGTTTTTAAAGAGAGAGTGAGAGGAGATGAGAAAGAGATAATCAATTTTATTTAGTTTTTGATGTGGCTTTCGTTGCTCCAACATTTTGCTGTGCACAGGTGCTGGGGTACAACCCACGTCCTTGCGCGTGGAATGCAAATGCAGGTAACCGCTGAGCCAGCGCTCCAGTCCCCGAGATTTCCATGTGGTTTTATTTTGTTGTTGTTTGTTTGTTTTGAAAGAGAGAGATAGAAGAGATGAGAAAGAGAGAATTGATTTTAGTTTTTAATGTGGCTTTCCTTGCTCCGACATTTTGCTGTACACAGGTACTGGGGTAGAATCCTGTCCTTGCGCACCGCACCCGAGGCAAGTGCGGGTAACTGCTGAACCAGAGCTCCAGTCCCTGAGAGTCCCGTGGAATTTTATTTTGTTGTTGTTGTTTGTTTTTGAAGAGAGAGACAGTGAGAGGGGATGAGGAAGAGAGAATCAATTTTATTAATTTTGACGTGGCTTTCTGTCGCTCCTACATTTAGCTGTGCACAGGTGCTGGGGTAGAACCCGCTTCCTTGCGTATGGCATGCGATGCAACTACTGGTAACCTATGCAAGTAAGGGTCACCGCTGAGCCAGCTCCCCGGCCCCCCAGATTCCTGTGGGGTTTTTGTTGTTGTTCCTGTTCTTGTTTGTTCATTTTTAAAAAGAGAGGGACAGTAAGAGAGAATGAGAAAGAATCAATTTTATTTCGTTTTTGATGTGGCTTTCATTGCTCCTACATTTCGCTGCGCACAGGTGCTGGGGTAGAACCCCGTCCTGGCACTCTGGTTGCAAGTGCGGATAACCGCTGAGCCAGCGCTCCAGCCCCCAAGTTTCACATGGGGTTTGTTTGTTTGTTTTAAAGAGAGTGGGGCAGTGAGAGGAGATGAGAAAGAGAGAATCTATTTTATTTAGTTTCTGATGTGGCTTTCCTCGCTCCAACATTTTGCTGTACACAGGTGCTGGGGTAGAACCCAGTATTTGCGCATGCAATGCAAGCGCTGGTAACCACTGAGCCAGCTCTCCAGCCCCCGAGATTCCTGTGGGTTTTGTTGTTCTTGTTGTTTGTTCGTTTTTAAAGAGAGAGGGACAGTGAGAGAGGATGAGAGAGAATCAATTTTGTTCAGCTTTTGATGTGGCTTTCGTTGCTCCTATATTTCGCTGTGCACAGGTGCTGGGGTAGAACCCGCGTCCTTGCGCACGCGATGCCAGCTCTGGTAACCGCTGAGCCAACGCTCCAGACCCTGAGATTCCTGTGGGTTTTTGTTATTGCTGTTTGTTTGTTTTTAAAGAGAGAGTGAGAGAGGATGAGAAAAAGAGAATCTATTTTATTTAGTTTTTGATGTGGCTTTTGTTGCTCCTACATTTCGCTGTGCACTGGTGCTGGGGGTAGAATTCGCGTCCTTGCGCACACGACACAAGTTCGGCTAACCGCTGAGCCAGCGCTCCAGCCCGCATAGATTCCTGTGGGGATTTCCTGTTTGTTTGTTTTTGTTTTAAAAGATAGAGAAAGTGGGAGAGGATGAGAAAGAGAGAATGGATTTTATTTAGTTTTTGATGTGGCTTTCGTTGCTCCTTCATTTTACTGTGCAGGGGGCGGGTAATAATCTGCGTCCTTGCGCACGCGATGCCAGCTCTGGTAACCGCTAGCCAGCGCTCCAGCCCCCAAGATTCCTGTGGGGTTTTTGTTGTTGTTGTTGTTGTTTGTTTTAAAAGAGAGAGACACTGAGCGAGGATGAGAAAGAGGGAATCGATTTTATCTGGTTTTTGAAGTGGCTTTTGTTGCTCCTACATTTTGCTGTGCACTGGTGCTGGGAGTAGAATTCGCGTCCTAGCGCACTCGATGCAAGTGCGGGTAACCGCTGAGCCAGCGCTCCAGTCCCCAATATTCCTGTAGGTTTTTTTGTTTTTATTGTTGTTGTTCCTTGTTTTAAAAGAGAGAGACAGTGAGAGAGGATGAGAAAGAGAGAATCAACTTTATCTGGTTTTTGAAGTGGCTTTCGTCGCTCCTACATTTCGCTGTGCGCTGGTGCTGGGGGTAGAATTCGCGTCCTTGCGCACACGATGCGCAGTCCCCAAGATTCCTGTGGGGTTTTTTGTTTGTTTGTTTTTGTTGTTCCTTGTTTTAAAAGAGAGAGACAGTGAGAGAGAATCGATTTTATCTGGTTTTTGATGTGGCTTTCGTCGCTCCTACATTTCGCTGTGCACTGGTGCTGGGGGTAGAATTCGCGTCCTTGCCCACGCGACCCAAGTGCCCGTAATCACTGCGCCAGAGCTCCAGGCCCCAAGATTCCTGTGGGGTTTTTGTTGTTGTTGTTGTTTGTTTTAAAAGAGAGAAGGTGAGAGAGGATGAGAAATCAATTTTATTTAGTTTTTGATGTGGCTCTTGTTGCTCCTACATTTCGCTGTGTACAGGTGCTTGGGTAGAACCCACGTCCTTGCGCACGCGATGCGAGCACTGGTAACCGCTGAGCTAGAGCTCCAGCCCCGGAGATTCCAGTGGGTTTTGTTGTTGTTGTTTGTTTTTAAAGAGAGAGGCAGTGAGAGAGGATGAAAAAAAGAGAACCAATTTTATTTAGTTTTTGATGTGGCTTTCATTGCCCCTACATTTCACTGTGCACAAGTGCTGGGGTTGAATCTGCACCCTTGCGCACGGGATGCAAGCGCTGGTAACCGCTGAGCCTAGGCTCCAGCCCCCGAGATTCCGGTAGGTTTTTGTTGTTGTTTGTTTGTTTGTTTTTAAAGAGATAGTGAGAGGATGAAAAAGAGAATCAATTTTATTTAGTTTTTGATGTGGCTTTCCTCACTCCATTTAGCTATGCACAGGTGCTGGGGTTGAACCTGCATCCTTGTGCAGGAGATGCAAGTGCTGGTAACCACTGAGCCAAGGCTCCAGCCCCCGAGATTCCCATGGGTTTGTTGTTGTTGTTGTTTGTTTTTAAAGAGAGAGACAGTGAGAGAGGATGAAAAGAAGAAAACCAATTTTGTTTAGTTTTTTATATGGGTTCCATTGCTCCTACGTTTAGCTGTGCACAGGTGCTGGTGTTGAATCTGCACCCTTACAGACTCCATACAAGCGCTGGTAACCGCTGAGCCTAAGCTCCAGCCCATGAGATTCCGGTGGGTTTGTTGTTGTTGTTGTTTGTTTGTTTGTTTTTAAAGAGACAGTGAGAGGATGAAAAAGAGAATCAATTTTATTTAATTTTTGATGTGGCTTTCATTGTTCCTACATTTTGCTGCACACAGGTGCTGGGGTAGAACCCCATCCTTGCTCACGAAATGCGCAGGGGTAACTGCTGAGCTAGTACTCCAGCCCCCTAGATTCCTGTGTTTTTTGTTTGCTTGTTTGTTTATATGATTGTTTTTTTTTTTTAAGAGAGTGGGACAGTGAGAGGATGAGAAAGAGAGAATCCATTTTAGTTTCTCATGCGGCTTTCGTTGCTGGGACACTTCATTGTGTACATTGAGCTGGGGTTCGAACCCACAGACTCGTGTATGCCAGGCAAGTGTGCAATACCTACGCCCCCACTCCAGCCCTTAAGATTCCTGTTTTAATCAGAAAACTCACACCTTGGCCTCCTCCCACCTCATTCCTTCTGCATCTACCCCAGGCTCTAAGCAGCAAGTGAGTCCCAGACTCCGCAGCCGCAGCCGGCTGCTCTCCCGCAGGTTTCTCCCAGAAAACAAAAACAAAAGAAAAACAAACCTGTGTTACTATAAAGCCACGCTCTCCTCTTTAGTTCATTTGCTTCTTCCCTTACAAATGTAAACGAAAAATACTAAAAATAAAAAAATTAAGAATGTCTAAAGACTTGTACACATCACAGCAGGACTATCCACAGCGGCCAAAAATCAAAAGCAACCATCAACTGACAAACAAAATGCTGTACTTCCATACAATGGAACGTTATTCCGCAATAAACAAGAACAAACTGCTACTACATGCCACCACATGGATGAATCTCAAAAACACGCTAAAGTGAAAAAAAGCCAGACATTACCTGTTTTATGAGTCTATTTATACAAAATGTCCAGAAAAGGTTATCTATAGAGCAGAAAGCAAATCAATGGCTGCCTGGGGCTGAGCGTGGGAACCAAGATTAACTTCAAACCTAAAGGTAGAAACTTGTTGAGATGATGCAAACAGGGATAGAGCAGTGGCTCGGCGGTATCACACTTGCCTGGTGGGTTTGAACCCCAGCGCACAGCGCAGACACAGCAAAATGCCAGAGCAATAAAAGCCACATGAAAAACTAAAGTTGACTCTCTCTCCTTTTCCGTCTCTTTAGTTTTTTAGAGAGAGGGACAGCGAGAGAGACAAAGAGTGAATCAATTTTATTTAGTTTTTCAGGTGGCTTTCCTTGCTCTGAGACTGTTCCTTCGCGGTGCTGGGGTTTGAACTGGCACATGCCAGGCAAGTTTCGCAATTGCGGAGCCACAGCTCCAGCAACCCTCTCCTTCTTCAAAAAAAAAAAAAAAAAAATGATGATGCAAATATTTTAAACATCATGATCGCTTAGCTCCAAAAATTTGCTAAATTTTCTAAAAATTTGTTTAGAGAACAGAAATATCAGTTCTTCAAAAAGGTTATTTTTATATGAACACTGCCTTCTTATAACAGGAGAAAGGTACCAGGAATGCAATATCAAATAAGATAACAGATTCTTCTTGCTATTGTTTGGGTGTGATTTGTCACCGATAGGTTCATGTGCTGGAAGCAGGGACCCCAGTGTGGTAGTACTGAGGCACTGGGAAGCCATTAGGATATAGGAGGCACTTCTCTCAGAATGAATTACTGTGGTTCTTCTGAGACCCCCTCCCATTGCCCTACTTGCCCCATGTGATCTCTCCTTGCACACACTCCTGCCATTAACCCCATTTACACATGCAGTATTGTATCCTCCGGATACAATTTAATTTTTATTAAACACTGAAAATTCAGTGTAGCTCTCCTATAGGTGTTCTTTCATATTAAAAGGCCACTCAGAATCCAAAACAAAAACAAAATTTGCATATCATAGGCTAAAATAAAATTTTCAAAATCATTTCATATTAAACTCTGGCCTGATTTGAGGCCCCAGCACTTCCCACTTGGAACTAGCACTAATGTGAGATTCCTGTGTCTCTCTGTGGGCTAGACAATCAGTCCAACTGTCTACTGGCCAGGCTGGCCTCCCTGTAGCTGGTTTTCATAAATACAAAATTTGTATAATTGTTACTGGAACTACTTGCTGAAATGTGGAACTGGTTAAAAATGTCATTTATTTTAAAATGTACATGCAGTTTTACACACATACTGCAACCTATCTTCCACATCCAGCCAAGCAGTTAATGCTTTTTTTGAAGGACTGGAAAAAGAAAAAAGCCAATACAGAATTTTTCTTCTTTTCTGAGGCTATAATAATTTTTAAAGCAATCAAGAGGAATATGACTTAAAAAATGAATTAAAACGTATACTATGCAAAAGCATAATTCTAAAAATAAAAGTCAAATTCTAAAGAAGTAGGATATAACTTTCAAGGAGAGGAGAGGTAAAAGTGGCCTTTGATTTAAGTGGGAAAACAAATTCTTTTAGACGCAATTTAATGGACAAAGTAACAATGAACATGTTTTCTCTCCAAGCTTATGTAATGAATGATCACCACACATGGTATGAATTCTATCATCTGTAACAACCTTCCCTTGAGGGAAGTCATAAGAAAGTGTTCTGAACGGTCCATCACTAAAAGTGAGTGACAGTCATAAATGGCTGAAGTTGGGTGGCCCAAAAGTGCCCCGCTCACTGATAAATGGTAAGTCAATCACATCACCGTTTAGTTGCATTAAATAGGGCACAGGCTGGACGGAAACCAGATGCCCAGGGGCTTTCAACCCGTTTCAGATTAGAACAAAAGCCCAGGCACATGCAGGTCTTTGCTGGAAAATTCCTTGGTCGCTCCTTAAAATTCTCATTCCGAATTTATCTTGTTTCCAAAACTTCAGCTTTTCCCCCCTCCAGAGAGCTAGCCCCCTACAACAGGATCACGGAAGGTTCTAGCTGTACATGCATCCACCTAAAAGATACAAAAGAACGAGCCAACAAACTACACCCAAAAAACCTCAAGGGCTTTGAACGCGATTCGCTCAGGCATTCAAACGAGTAATCTTGGACCAACGCCCAAACGAACCCGCCTCGTCCTCCACGAGAGGCGGAGGGAGGAGGGGTGCAGACGCGCCGGGAGCCTCTAGGGGGCCGCGCCCACCCGCGCCGGGGGAGAGGACCTGGCCAGTTCTGGAGGGTGACAGGCTAAAAGAGGCGACCTTTCCAGAGAGCCCCTGGCTCTGACGCAAAGCAATCCACCTCTGTTCTCTCTTTAAGAAGACCTAACCGCTTGCACTCAATGAACAAAAAGTCCCAAAACCCCAGCCCCCAATTCCCGCCGCTCTGGGGCTCCCTGCCGCGTGATCCTCCGCAGACTCCACCCCTTGGCTCGCCCAGCCTACGACCACCGCCCTCCTCGACGGCCCCGCCCCCAGCCCGCCCGGGGGGCGAGACCACGCCCCCGTCGGCCCCGCCCCCAGCTCCACCCCCCGGCTTCGCCTCGTCTACACGCCACACCCCCCCGGCGGCGAACCCGGCCTTTCCGCAGGCTGGCGCGGCCCCACAGTGCTTCCCCCTCCCCGGACCCCGCGCCTGGCGGGAGCTGGCTCACCCACCCAGAGCGCGGGCGAGGCAGGCGTTCTCGCGAGTCTTCCCTCCCATTTTCCGCCCCCCTCTTACCCCTTGCCCCAGCTGACGCACAGGCCAGACCCTCAGGGAAGCAGCTGCGTTCGCTCCATTCTGCGGCCTCTCTTACCGGGTGGTCCTCGCCAGAGCTGCTTCAGCAGTTTGGGCTGTGGCAGAAAGGAAGCCACCGCCCGGGTTCTGTGGCTTGAAAACTTGGCTTGGCCTCGTGTTGGCTTTTTTTTGTTTTGTTTTGACTTTTTTTGGAATTTTCCCGCGGCCACTCGGCAGCAGAGCTGCGCGCGCACACGTGCTCGCGGTGCACTCTGGGCTGGCGAGCGGCCCCGCGCACCCGCGCCCTCGCGGGAAAGTCTGGCGGGTCTCCGGCCCCGGGGCGGGGCGGGGCGGGCCGGGCGGAAGTGGCCTGGCCAGGCGGAAATGGCCCCGCGGCGAGTGCGGGAGCGGCGCTGCCAGCGCAGTCCCTGAGCCTGGGCGAGGGGCCGGGGCTGACGGAATCCGGGGCTCGCGAGCGGTTGCAGCCCTGTTGCTTGAAGAGTCTGTTCACAGTGAAATGGAAATTAGTTCTTTTAAAGAAAAATGGATACTGTCAAGGGAATAATACTTCTAAACAGAACCCAGAATAGGACTTTCTAGCTGCGTTCTTAACAGCAAAAAGGCATCTTTCTTGGCTTAATGATAACCCTCCTTTCCGCCCACCCCAGACCAGGTTCATATAAGGAAAGGGCATTTTCTACAGAATTCCGTTCATCTCAGTGAGCCTAGCTTGTCTTGGATTAAGTTTTACTCCTGAATTTTGTAATGCGTGAAGGTTTTTCATCAATGCTTAAATTGCAAGTTATATACGTACATATGTATAATAGTCTGAAATCTAGCCTTAACCTTTTATGATTTTTAAGTGTTTTATTGCCATATATCAATCTTAAAACTACATCTTCACATATGCTTTAAAAACCCTACAAGACAATATGCATGTAATAAAAATAGGCCTTACTGATTTAAACACTTTCAACTTATGATGAAGGAATAGTCATTTTGCAGAGGGGTGATAGGGAGGCATCTAAGACAATCAACAATGTAGCACACTCTTACCCCCCTGAGATCAAAATAATACTTATGTAATCATTTAAGCCTGGAAAATTCACACTCCAAATTAAACACTTATTTCGCTTGTAGGAGTGAAATATAGATGATTTGAGCCTGGGGTGTGGGCGATGTGTGGATAATTCTGGTTTAGGAACAAATGCATATCATTGTTACTTTATTTGCATGTATGATTGTACAATAACAACTCCTTAATAAAAACATGTTAAAGAATAAATCTATCAGACTAATTTACCAAAGTTATAAAGCTTGTAAGTAATAAAATGAGTATTTAGGGTGGTGGTAGCAGCAATGTTTTAAAAATTAAAAGGAAACACAGAACCCTATCCAAATAGAAACAAAATGGGCAGAATTTGCAATTATTGTGAAATCAGCTATTTAAATCTTGTCTTTAAAGAGGTCTGTACTTTTTTTTTTTTTTATGCAAGCATCGTTGTAAACGTGTGAATCCATAGCAGAGCCTATGTAAGAGAGATACATACCTGAGTGACACTTGTCCTAACACCCTGGCTGTAATGAAGTAATGTTTGTGTCCCCAGGACCCATTTCCTCCCCGCAAAAGAAAAGAATCTGTTACAGCCTGGCAAGGTGGCACCCATGTGTAACTTCAGCAACTCAGGAGGATAAGGCAGGAGCTTCATTAAGGTTGAGGCCAGCCTGGGCAATTTAGAGGCTGCCTCATAATAAAAATAAAAAAGGAGAGGGGGACACTGGTGGTATTCAGTGGTAGAGTGCCTTTGGGTTCAATCCCCAGGACCTCAAAAAAAAAAAAAGTAACACATGGTGACAAATGGAGTAACTTAAGGTTTTAGTCCTGCGTTTACCAGCAAAGAAAGCAATTAAACTATTTTTTAGAGAAAACACCCATTTCATTACTAAGGTCCTTTTATCTATTTGCCAAAAAATCATTTTCAGTATTTGCAGTGTTAATAATTGAGGTCTTACCTTATTGGGGATTTATCTTTTTAGTTCAGTGGTTAATAAAGAATTGCTAAGTTCCTGCAGTTTTGCAGTATATGAAATGACACCATGTTTAGGCCTAATTTGGGCCTGAATGGGAAGTATATATAGGATATAAAGGTCCAAATTTAAATTTCTGAGTATTTATAACTGTTCATTTTATCTGGCATCCATATGTATGGAGCTGTCCTTATAAATATTTTAAGCAGTAATGAGATGATCGGTTTGCATAGATCTATTTTTAATTGGGTCATAAAATCGAGCATGTGTGCCTCTGAAGACAGTTGTGGTTGTAATATAGGGCCTACTCACATAATGGAGCAGAAATGAAAAATGGCATATCTGGGTGAAAATCGTAATATGCCTCATGTTAAATCTTTACCTTCTAAAGGAAAACAGTGCTGTCAGCTGAGTGCTGCAAAGGTTCTGACTTTATCAAGCCTTCCTTCAAACTTCAACAGACAACATCACCTGTCATGGATTCCATGTTGTGGATGCCCTTTTAGTAAGACTTCCGTTTCCAGAATGAGTCCAGACACTCACCTGGTTTCCTGCCCTTGTTTTGGCACCCCAGCACTGAAACCGTCTTATCTGTGGCTTTGATATTTACCTTTGGTGCTTTGGTTGTCAATATTTATTTCATGTTTATTAAGTCCAGGCACTGGACTGATTCTTTGGTCTACATTATTTCCTTGAATCCTCATAGTGATCTGTGATCGGTAACATTTCAGTTTCACAGACGCAGAGCCAGATGCACAGAGCCATCTCTTCTGCTAGGTGTTGAAACCTGGCTTCAAATCCAGCTAGAGTGACTCTGGTTTGTGCTTCTAACCACTTGCTGTGCACTCGTTCATTTCCTGGGCTACGTGCTGGAGGAAATAGGGGACAAGGTCATATGAGCCCAGAAGCTTATGTAGTCCAGTCTTCACAGTGCTTTTCCATTAAAGCTTTACAACTGAGAAAACATACAGGACCCAGGTTCAAACCTCAACACCGAGTACACAACTCAGTGTACGTGGAGAAACAAAGGGCAGATGAAAAAATAAATTATTCTCTCTCTCTCTCTCTCTAAAAGAAAAAAGAAATGGGCATACAGTGACAGTTTTTGTTGAGCTACCCTGAAGGGGAAAAAACTCCTGAGATTAAGAAAGGGAGGGCTGCAGGAGATAGAAATTGATGGGAGGAGGGAAGTGCAGTATAAATTCACATGGGTCGGGTACCTAGACGTGAAAGAAGACACCTTGGAGGACATGTTTGCACAGATAGGCCTCGGTTTATAATGGTTCGACTTAAAAATTTTTCAACTTTAAGATGATGCAAAAGCAATACATGCACAGTAAAAAAAAAATCATACTTTCAGGGGCCAAAGCAGTGGCTCAGTGGTTGGAGAGCTTGCCTGGCATGCACAAGGACCTGGGTTTGAACCCCAGCACCACATACACAACTAACTGTCCAAGAAATGAAGGCCAGATGGAAAAATAAATCTCTTTCTCTCTCTCTCTCTCTCTCTCTCTGAAAAAGAGAAAGGAAGAAATCATACTTTGAATTTTCAGTCAATCTTTTTCCAGGCTAGCAATATTTGGTGTGATCCTATCTCGTGATGTTGAGCAGCACTTGCTGCGTCTCCTAGCAACAGGGTCACAAGGGGAAAGAGCTAACACTCCACATTGTGCTGATGCTAAAATGAGATATTTGTTAGATTAGATGCATTTTGATTTACAATATTTTCAATTTTCAGTGTATTGGAACATAACCCTTTTGTAAGTGGAGCACCTGTGCTGATCCCCGGTTGCTTGGCACAGCTAACTGAACCAGGGTAGTAGCCTGACCCAACCTGAACCGGTCAAACTATTTCTGGTGCATCTGGAATTACAACAGTGAGAGGCTGATGAATCACCTCTAGATTACTTAAGTCAAAGCCCCGTGGCAACCAATGTTTGGGGAACCGGAAGAAAAAAGTAGCAAAGAAAGGTGTTTGGCAGGGTAAAGTGAAAAAGAAGTTCAATGCCTGTGTTAGTCTATGAGAGACAGGGTAGCTTTCATTCCCAATTTTCTATTTTTAAGCCCAATTTTAAGACAAAAATCACCAACAACAAAGGATGTGGAATGAGCTCTTTATTGTGTCGCTGGGCATTCAGACCTGATAAATTAATCAATGGATACCTAAAGAAAATTTAACTATAGGGGAGATAAATGCCTTTTCTTCACCCACCTAGGTTCAGGACCAATGTGCCTATAACAAAAGACAGATTAATAAGAAAAAAAGCAAGCCCAGTGTGGTGGCACAGACCTGTAATCCCAGCTTCTCAGGAGGCTGAGGCAGGAGGATTGCAAGTTGGAGGTCATCCTGGGCAATTCAGCAAGGCCTTGTTTCCAAAAAAAGGGGTGGGGAGGATGGGGAAGTAGCTCAGTGGTAGAGACTAGCATATGCAAGGCCCCGGGTTCTATTCCCAGTACTAAAAAATAACAGGCGTATACTAATTTATTTAATGTTTTATGTGACAGAGCAGCTTTCATAAGAAATAAGGTCCCCAAAAGGCTGTTAAACCTGTGCATTTTTATGCTAGATTTGAGGAAGAGTTAATCGTCCTGGAGAGATAGCGGGACAATGTAATCTTGTAGTCATGAGTGAGGGCACATATCAAGGCCTATTTTTTTCATATTATTCTCTGTGACCCTGGACCTTTCCTCCAGATGTAGGAAAGGCACCTCTCACATCAAGGTCTTCAGAGGAAGGTCCACAGATCTTTCCTAGGTTTCAAAACAGCTTCAAGGCAGAAGATAAGAGGGAAGGAAGAGTGACCTTCCTGCTGCAAGTATTCTCTCAAATGCCAGCATATTATATATGGAGTCTGCACCTAGCCTGAGGAAGGCAGGAAGTATTCAGATCTGTATCCTGGAGCTGTGAGACCCAGGAATTCTCTGGATTTGGCATTGCTTGGGCCAGTGAAATGTCAATCATATCACAGGATTAGCAAAGTTAACTTTTCATTTGGTCAACTAAAAGCTAGAGGAAAAAAATTTATCTTCAAGATGATTTCATTTTTTAAGAAACATTTTTGGGGTTGGGGATTTAGCTCAGTGGCAGAACGCTTGCCTAGCATGCGCAAGGCCCCGAGTTCAGTCCTCAGCCCTGGGGAAAAAAAAAAAAAAGAAACATTTTTAACTTTAAGAAATGTTGAACAGAAAAAAAGTCTTATAAATTGAGTAAGTTATACTCCAAGAAAAGCTCATTACATTGTTCTTATTTTTCTCATTTTACCACTTCTTCCCTTTATTAATATCAGAACACTGCTTTTACTTAGCATGGCAAAGTGCCCAATAAAAATGACTACTTTTCCCGGACTCCTTTCCAACTAGCAGTATTCGAAAGTTTGAATCTTGAATGGTCCATGATGCTATTGAGAGGTGAGACCTAGTGGGAGGATTTAGGTCATCAGGGGTGCCTTTAAAGGGGATTGTGGGACTCTTTCATTCCAGGTAATGAGATGAAGGTGCTTCCATTGTCAAGTGCCATTGTACTGGACACATGATGTTACCATGCTGCCCACGCCAAAAAACAATGGGCAACTGACCGTGGACTGAAACCTCCCAAACTAGGAGCCAAAATAAACATTTCCTCTTTCAAAGTTGATTGTCTCAGGTACTTTGTTATGGTAACAGACAGCTGACTAATACATGGTGCCATGTAACTCAGTTGACTGGAACTCCTGCTATTTCAGACACTATGATAACCTTACAGATAGTAGCTGTGGAATGAGGATGGCAGAAGCAAAACCAAGCAGCACTCTGGGGTCCCTGGGAGTTATCTGGGTTTGCTAATTCTAGAATTCTTTTTACAATAAGAGAAAATAAATTCAATTTGTTTAAACTAGTGTTATTTCAATTTGCCACCATGGAACTAAGCTGAGGCACTACAGGGTCTGGGGTTACTGTGGTTTAAAAAAAAAAAAAAGTACTGTAGTTCTATGCCCTTTTGCAGTTCAGTCTAGCGAAGGGATTCTTCCTTTAATTAATCAGCATAGATTAATACACACTTAGTTGTTAAAATGAGGCAAATTCAAAGAGTAACAAGTTTCATTAAAAAAAAAAAAAAGAGGATATTGGGGGAACCTAAACCATACCAGGAGACAAAACAAAAAACTCTTTTATCTACTTAAGGAAAATTCTGCGATTATTGTAGAAAGAGAAACAACCCTATCATTGTGCAATCTCTGACATAGAATTCCCAGAAAACAAAAATCTGTCCTTTCTCCATTGAGCAACAATACATACACCCTGTTTCAAGGGAACACTAAGCCAGTTCAGTCCAGTTTTGAGTTCAGTAAAAAAATGCATTCTTACTTACAGCTTACACCCCACAATCCTGGTGTGTTGGAACTAACATAGCACGTTTTTATTGCAAGCAGAAAGTATTAAGTTCACATTTTTAAAGTGAGCACATGGCTTAAAAATAGTTTTCCTCATAAGTATTTAATAATGACTCATTTAGCGTGAAATTAATATTAAAGAAGGCTAAGAATAAGCATTTAAAAATTCCAATTGAAAAAAGAAATGATGCACATTTGAGACTTGATTAATTCCGGCAACCTTTAACTCAAAAATAAATTTCATCCCATTCTTGTATCTGTTTCATATTGACCCTTTAATTGCTTAATGTATCCCAAAAAGACTAGTTTGCTACATCTTTTTACTATTGTACTAAACTGGTTTCCACAAAATAAGACAACTGCTCCATAAGAGAACAAACTTTAAACACCACCGATGGGGGTGTACGTGTGCGTGTGTGTGTGTGTGTGTGTGTGTTTATTCAGTACTTTGATTCTTCAATATGCGAGATCTAAAAGGGCAGGCAGACGAAAAAACATTTAATGATCGCCTACCATGTGCCAGGCATTTGCCAAGGACTTTGATTCAGTTTCTCTGACATAATTTCATCACACACAAATGTATTGAAGGTGACACCCCTATTTTGCATATATACCAGTAAAGATTTAAAGTATCAGAAGAAATCGTGTTAACGATTTCAAAAAAGGTTCATAACAGCAAGTGATACAGTATCATTGCTAGAAAACCACTTCCTTTTTTAAATGTCTGGGACTGTCAAAACTTCAGAAGTGTTTTCACGATGCTGGTCTTCTATTATCTTTTTGCCCTCTATATTGGTTTTTTTGTTGCTGTCATACAAATTTAGTGGTTTAAAACAAAATATTATTCTGTGCTTCTACAGGTCAGTCCCAAATGAGCCCCTGTTGACTTAAATTGAGATATTAGCAGGACTTAGTTCTTCCTAGAAGGACTAGGGGAATATCTGTTTCCTTGCCTTCCACCTTCTTTAACTGCTGGAGACTCTCTGCTTTCCTTGGCATATGGCCCCATCCCTCAGTCTCTTCCTCTTACAACAGGCCAGTTAATCCAGAATAAATCTCTCCATCTCAAATCTTCCATTTAAATCCCATCTACAAAGTCCCTTTTCCCATAATAAGATAACATTCGTAAATTCCAGGGATTAGGACGTGGACAACATTGGGTGGCCATTATTCAGTTTACCACATCCATCCCTTTATTTATTTATTTTTTAAAGAGAGAGAGACAGTGAGAGAGACAGAGAAAGAAAGAAACAACTTTATTTAGTTTTTCACATGGCCTTAGTTGCTCTAACACTCAGTTGTGTACGTGGTGCTGGGGTTTGAACCCGGGTCCTCGTGCTTGCCAGGCAAGCGCCGAAACCGCTGAGCCACTGCTCCAGCCCCCCATCCCTTTATTTAAATGAATTTGCATGACTCCAATTTCAGGTAATGATGCATGATACCCTTGGTGTGATGCTTCCATAGTATTGAAGATAGTTTTATCTCCTGTACATTTCAGAAAACCTTTTTCCTTCTGCAAGGACTGTTTCTTGTGGTGTGTAATGGCAGATTCCACTAATCTTTGATTAAGTTCTGAAAACAAACTTGCTCCAAGTCAGTACTACCTATTTAATTATCAAGGTTGGTACTGAGTAGTAGTGACTCCACGGTTTGTCCACCAGCACTAATTGGCCCATCAAGGCAAAATAAATGGGGTATTTTCCCTTACATCTGGCACTTTTTACAAATCACAAAATTTAGCTCTGGGATCGAATCAGAAGCCTCCTTGAAGCTTGGTTTCCGAGGCCCTTTAAGTGACTTAGATTAGTTTTTCTCACTTGCAGACACCTGCATTTCTCAGCTTCCAAGAAAGCTACACCCATCTGAAGAGCTGAACCAAGGTCCTTTTCTTTTATATCTCTCAAGACTCTAGCAAAATATTAGACCAGAGAGAGCAAGCACCCTGCATCTGGCCAACAGACTTTTTTGTTTAGCTTTTAAGAGTTCTTGAGGGGAAGAATTAATTGAAAACATTTAGAAAACAAAGAATTTGGGGCTGGAGAGGTGGCTTAGTGGTAGAACGCTTACCTGGCATGCACAAGGACACAGGTTCAAACCCTAGCACCACATACACAACTTAGTGTTGGAAAAACAAAAACCAGATGAAAAAATAAATAAAATTGATTCTCTAGCTCCCTCTTCTACTCTCCCTCCCTCCCTCTTTCTCTCCCTCTTAAAAAAAAAAATGAACAAAAGAAAATTTGAGAATTACTGCTGTGGCCAAAGCTCACAGCTAACTCCCTGCAACTTCCTCTCGGTACCCCCTGTTTCTCTCATACACACGCACACCACCAAGACCAGGCCTATTCCGCTCATTTATGTGTCATGGAAGTAATTTTTAAAAATCATTCACATGACTCTCTCTTTTGCCTTTCTAAATGTACAGTCAAAGACATTCTTTTAAATGAGTGGGAAGAGATTAAAAATACAAAACAAGGAGCTGTAGCAATGGCTTTGGCAGTTGCAGGCGCTTGCCTGGCATGCGTGAGTACATGGGTTCAAACCTCAGCACCACATACACAACTAACTGTCAGGGCAACGAAAGCCATGTGAAAAACTCAATAAAAATTGATTCTCTCTGTCTCTGTCTCTGTCTCTCTCACTGTCCTTCTCTCTTTAAAAAAAATTTGTTAAAAAAAATACAAAAGAATACCCAAAGCAGGGGAAAATGAGGTAATTTCTCTAGGTTCAGAACAGGAACACCCATCTCATTGAATTTCCTTTTTTTTTTTTTTTTTTGGCTTATAAAAAAGAATTTGTGGGGCTGGAGCGGTGGCTCTGCAGTTATGGCGCTTGCCTGGCATGCACAAGTACACAGGTTCAAACCCCAGCACCCACGTACACAACTAAGTGTCAGAGCAAAGAAAGCCATGTGAAAAACTCAATAAAAGTTGATTCTCTCTCTCTCTCTCTCTCTCTCTCTCTCTCTCTGTCTCTCTCACTGTCCTTCTCCCTTTAAAAATAAAAAAAGAATTTGTCACAATTTTTTAGGGTGGTTAAGATTAGGGCCCTGGTGGAATCAGTGCATCTGATTTCCTCATAGACAGCTGTCTTCTCATTCTAATCTCCTGGTGGGAGGGACAAGGGGCCTTTCTAGTTCTCTTTCTTAAGGGCACTAATACCATTCACCAGAATTCTGTCACCATGACCCAATCACCTTCCAGAGCCCTTGGGGTTGAGGATTTCAACAAATGAATTGAGGAGAGACTTAAACATTCAGACTGTAGCAACCAGCGTGTGGCAAAATCAGGTCTTGAACCACACCTTGTGACTCAGGTGACTGGTAGATTGAGTTCTCCAAATCTTGAGAAATTATTTCATTTTTGTTAAACAATTTTACTTAATTTCATTGAGAAAAATGCACATAAAAGGAAAAGTGTTTCAGGACAGTTTTTCTCCATTTTTTTTTAAAGAGAGAGGGATAGTGAGAGAGACAGAGAAAGAGAGAAACAACTTTATTGAGTTTTTCACATGGCCTTAGTTGCTCCAACACTTAGTTGTGTAAGTGGTGCTGGGGTTTGAACTCTGGTCCTTGTGCTTGCCAGGCAAGCACCATAACTGCTAAGCCGCAGCTCCAGCCCATTTTTCTCCATTTTGAAATGATGACAGGGGGCTGGAGCACTTGCCCGGTGTGCGCGAGTACACGGGTTCAAACCCCAGCACCCACGTACACAACAGACGTTGCAGGAATGAAAGTCACATGAAAAACTAAATAAAAATTATTTCTCTCTTTCTCTCTCTCTCACTGTCCCTTCTTTCTGTAAAAAAATAAAATAAAATAAAATAATGATGACATAGGGATGAGATGAGGATGTTGGTTTGAGTCAGACCTCAGGCAGAGAGAGTTAAATTAATCCCACTCTTATCAATAATGCAGGACCATCATTGTTCCTTTCAGGTTCCATCTTGTTTAACTTATATTCCTCTTATCTCCTTGCAATAGCTTGGATCTGTAATGTCCCCCCAAAGGCCCATGTGTTAAAGGGTGAGTCCCCAGCCTGTGCTACTATGAGAGTTGGGGCCTAGTGCTGGGCTATAGAACCTTAGAGGTGTGCCCTTGAGGGGGACTGTGGGACCCTGGTCTCTTCTCTTTCTCTTCCCAGCCATGAGATGAAGAGACTTTCTCTACCACTGTTTGCACGTTGATTTACTGCGTCATCACTGACTCAGAAGCAAAGGGACCAATGCGTCATTAATGGAAACTTTCAAAACTATAAACCAAAAAACCTCTTTTTTAAGTTTATCTCAAGTATTTTTTTACAGTAACAAGAATCTAACACACTCCTATTCTCCACTCCCATCCCTCTCATCACCCATAAACAATTATTATAACAATTCATATAATGTGTACCACCCATAATCACCAATTGCAAAGTATTTAATGCATATCTTTCTTTATATATGTTCCTGTAAAGTGTGCATTTTTGTGCTCTTTATTAACATGAATGGTATAAATCATAGAAATTACCTGGCTCTTAATTTCCATTTGGCATTCTGTCCTTTAAAAATCTATCTCAGTTTCTAACCTACATGCTAGAAAGTGGCAGTATATTTGCCACATTCTTCGTCCTTTTTGGTTTCCATCTTCCTGGTATGATGGGCAATGGTGTAAGAAACATTATAGGGTCTCTGACCTTCCTCCAATACCCAATATCAGGCAAGGAGGGAAAGTGAGAGCACAGGCCCAAATAACTGGAAAACTTTGGCATACAGGTACGCGATGAAAGAAAGGCAAGGCAAGGTACTAGCTTCCTATGGCTTCTACAAATGTGGCCACAAATTTGGTGATCCAATGACAGAAATTAATTTTTTCACAGTTCCGGAGGTCAGAAGTCCCAAATCACTAAGACAAGGCTGAAATCAGAGTGTCAGCAGGGTCACACTCCCTCTGGAGACTCAAGGAGTGCTGCTGGCATTCCTTAGCTTGTGGCCACATCACTCCAGGCTTCAAGGCCAGCACCACCACATCTTTCTCTCTCTGCCATCTTTATGCCACCATCTGATATGTGTGTGCCATGTGTGAAACATCCCTCTGCTTCTTGTTTATTTGGATCCTGTGATTCCTTGTAGGACCCCCTGGAAGATCCAGTATCATCTCCCCCACTCAAGATCATCAACTTGACCCATGCCAAGACCATTTCTTCAAATACAGCAAACTACAGATTCTAAGAATAGGACCTCAGATCCTTAGGGACCTTGTTTTAAATTTACTATGGACAGCAATGTGAAAAATAAAAACTTATTTTCTGAAGTGGATTTTTTGGACCAGAAAGGACCAAGAGTTTACTATTAAAATGTAAATACACAAGAACAAGAAAGGGTGAAGAACAACCAAGTAAAATATTGAATAGACAGTAACATCATTGAAGAAAGAATGCAATGTAGAGATTTACAGAATGGATGCAGCTGAAGAAAGAGCAATGTTCCAGAAAAAAAGCAAGAAAAGGGAAGAGAAATGTAACAGAAGAACTAACAGATATAGAAGGTAAAATACAAGTGACTCTATTGAGTAAGGCAGGAAAGGAGTTATTGGAAGGAACAGTGAAAATAAATTTCCCAGATTGAAAGGCTTTTTGGATGCCAGAGTTATAAGATGAAAAATAAATATTAGAACGAAATTTTAAAACATTAAAAAAAAAGACTAAAAGAAAATCCTAAAAGCATCTTGGGATGATAAACAGAATAGTAATCAAAGCAACAATACAAGATGCAACAAGGTAATGGAATTATATTTTAAAGTGTTATAGGAAAAGAACTTTGAACCTAAAATTTTATATCAAACTCAAAATTTGAGGGTATGAAAAAAATATTCCCTTGCTTACAGATTTAAAATATTTTCCACACAGAAGCCAATGCTGAAAGCCCTTTTTAACATTATTTAAGACAAGCACATCCCCCAAAATACTGCATAAGACACAGGGAGTGATGATGTTCAAACCCTTTGATACAGGTTCTTGAAGTTTGGTTTGGTTTGATAGGGTATTGGGGATTGAACCCAGGGCACTTTGCAGTGACCTACATCCCCAGCCCTTTTTATTTTATTATTTTATTTTATTTTATGAGAAAGGGACAGTGAGAGAGAGAGAGAGAGAGAAACAATTTTATATTTAATTTTTCATGTGTCCCTCATTGATCCATCCCAGCCCTTTTTATTTTGAGACCAGGTCTTGCTAAGTTGCTTAGGGTCACACCGAACTGCAGAGGTATCAAACTTCAAATGTGAAATCCTCCTGCCTCGGCCTCCCAAGTTGCTGGGATTATAGGTTTGTGCCATGGCACCTGACTCAGGACAAAACAACACACAAGTAAATATCTGGATGATATCAACATAATGAGGAATAGAGGGATGTGGGAGACCACAGGGAGTTGAGGTCAAGATAGAATAGTGATCTTTTTAGGGGAAGATACAGATACTGATAAATTCAAGAAATCAGTAGGGGTAGATAAATGTGAGTATATCGACTATGTAAAGAAAAGTACAGTATATCTTAGGCCAGCAGGAGAAATCTCAAAGTATCCAAAGGAAAGCAGAAAAAGAAAAAAAAAGTTGATGGATTCAGGAATGTATAATGGAAAAGTTGAATTTCTTGGTTTTATTCTTTATCATTCTTTATTTCCTGATGTCAAGCTATATATATATTTTTATTTTATTTTATTTTTATTTTTGGTGCTGGGGATGGAACCCAGGGCCTTCTGGGTGTTAGGCAACTGCTCTACCACTGAGCTATACTCCCAGCCCCTATTTCTCAAAATTTTAAGGTTGTTCAAAGTGAAATATGCAGTGTTTAAAACATCAAATAATACAAGAATTCTTATTGAAATAGCTATCTCCTGCTCCATATTCAATGACATTCAACCTTTTTAGCTCTTTCTTCCAGAATTTATTGCCATATCTGGAAACGTGAGGTTTAGACCATCTTTCCTCACTTTTCCATTCAAGGCATTATCTGCTGACTCGAACATATTCTCATGCAAGCTGGGACTCTCTTGCTATCACTTCTGTACACACAATATCTGTTTATTCCATATCAAACTACACATGTGTTTTAGTCAGCTTTTGTGTCACTGTGACCCAAGTACCCAACAAGAACTACTTAGAGGAGGAAAAGTTTATTTTGGCTCATAGTGTCAGAGGTCTCAGGCCACAGTTGGCCAAGGCTATTGCTCTATGCAAGGTGAGATAGCACATCCTGGGGGAAGAGGATGGTGGAAGAAAGCTGCTGGCCTCAGAGCAGCCAGGAAACAGAGAGCAAGAGGGTTGGAAGAGGGGCTGGAGGGCAGGTGCGCCCTTCCAGCGCAGGGCCCCAGTGACCCACCTCTTCCAGCCACGCCCCACCTGCCGATGGTGACCACCCAGACGTGCATCAAACTAGGGTGACTGAGTAGGTCACAGCTCTCACAGTCTAGTCATTTCACCCCTGAATATTCCTCCAAACCATAGCAACATGGCTTCCCAATGTAGTTATAGAACGATTTTTAAGTTACAGTCAGAGTTTACATTTTTGTAGCTTTGAAAATATCTTTCACAGCTGAATCGCACAATACACATTCAATCCCATCTTAAAACTCTTGAATTTTTTGCTTTTTTTGTTTGTTTTGTCTTTTGTGGGTGCTGATGTTCAAACCCAGGGCTTGGTGCATGTTAAAACTCCTGAACTTCTGATCCGGGAAGTTTTCTTAGATTTTTCCAGTGTCTCCTTCCTTATTTTCTCCCCCTGGACCTTATTTTACTGAGATTTCTGTCATGAATATTTTCATGTGGACACTTCCAAAATCAAACTCCTGATCTACTTCCCACCCTCCACTACCAACTCAACCAGTCTTTCCCACGTTCATTGACGGCAACTTGGACTATCCAGGGCTCTCTCCCTCACCTTCCTCATCCAGTTCATCAGTAAATTAGTTGGTCCTAGTTTCAAAGAATATGCAGGGGGATGGAGCAGTGGCTCGGTGGTTACGGCGCTTGAGCGGCATACACAAGTACATGGGTTCAAATCCCAGCATCCATGTACACAACAAAGTGTCAGAGCAAAGAAAGCCATGTGAAAAACTCAGTAAAAATTCATTGTCTCTGTCTCTCCCTCTCCCTCTCCCTCTCTCTGTCCTTCTCTCTTAAAAAAGAAAGAAAGAAAGAAAGAAAGAAAGATGCAGAGTTGATCTCTTCTCACTACTCAGCTGCTACTAACTGGTCCCAGGCGCCACAGATGTTCACCTGGATTACTGCCAAGCCTTGCTCCAGGACCCCTCTGCTTCCACATTGTAGCCACACAGTTCTTTCAAGGCCAGAGTTTGGGCACTCTGCTGAACACCCTCCAGTTGCTACATTTGGCTCAGTCAAGGTCCATAGCTAGGCCCATCAGGGCACGCGGGGCCTGAATTCTTGTAAATGCTCTAACGTGGTTCCCTCTGAGCTCCTCTTACCCGCTGGGCTCCAGCCTCAGGAGCCTTCTTGCTCTGCCTGGAACATACCACAGAAGTTCCCATCTTAGAGCTCCAGGTTCGCTGGTGCTTCTGGAATATTCTTGTTCCTCTCAGCTCTTTCAAGTCCTTGCTCCAATGTCACTCATGAAAAGAGGTATCCTAATCATGACTGAAAAATCAGGCAGTGACATTGCAAACCCTCCCAGCACTCCCAATCCCGTTCCTCTGCACGGTTTCTCTTCTTTTTGAAAATATTTTTGTTGGCACGTTGCAATTCACACAGTAGCGGGACTCATTAGGACTTATTCACGCATCCACAGAACAGCTCCATCAGTTTTTTTTATACAGAAATTTATTTGTTGAACAATCAAACAAGCTTCTAATGAAATAATATTATATATATATAAATTCTGAAAATTAGATTTACCCCCAAGAGCACCCCCCAATGACCCACCCTTATCCCTCCCCACCTCCTTCCCAATACATCTCTACAAATGCCTTAGGTTGTATGACATTACACCTTATCCAGATTTAAAACATGATAATAGACCTCCTTTCTCCATGGCCAGGGTCTAGCTGCAGCCTCCACAGATGAGTGGAGACATTTGACACTTGGTTTTCTGGGTTAAGCTGATTTCACTCAGCATGATTTCTTCCATAGCCATCCATTTACCTTCAAAGGCTGCAATATCATTGTTTCTAATTCCATCAGTCTTGTTCCCCAGTGCCTTCTCTTTCCTTTCTCTCCTCCCTTCCCCTGGCCCACTTTGCTTTACTCTATTGATTTCTCTTCTGTTATTTTTATGGGGGTGGCGTACCAGGGATTGAACCCAGTAGCACTTTCCCACTGAGCCACATCCCCAGCCCTTCTTTTGTTTTTTATTTTGAGACAGGGTCTCACCAAGTTGCTGAGATCAGCATTGAATTTGTGATCCTCCTGCCTCAGCCTCCTAAGTCACTGGGATTACAGGCATACACCACCACACCAAGCTATAATTATTGTTATTTTAGTTAGTGCATTATAACTATACATAGAAACAGGATTCCTTGTAGTATGGACATGACATAATTTGCTAGATTCTATACCACAATACCTACTCGTGCCCTCTCTCCATCCCTCCCACCCTCTCCATTCCCTTCCTGTACTATTGGTTTCCCTTCTGTTTTGGTAAGATCTTCTTTTTTTAGTATTCTTTTTTTCTCCTTCTGTCTCTCTATCTTCCACATATGAGGTAAAACATTTGACCTTTGGTTTTCTGAGTCTGACTTATATGATTTAGCATGGTGTTTTCCAGTTCCATCCATTTACCCACAAATGACATACAAAAACATCACAAAAACAAATAAAAACAATTAACCCAGTCCATAAATGGGCAAATGATCTAACTAGACATTTTTCAAAAGAAGAAATACAAATAGCCAACAAATACATGAAAGAAAATGTTCAACATCCTTAGCAATAAGGGGAATGCAAGATGAAACTACACTGAGCTTTTATCTCACTCCAGTTAGAACAGCAATCATCAAGAATACAAATAACAGGGGCTGGAGCGGTGGCTCAGTGGTTTTGGTGCTTTCCCGGCATGCACAAGTACAAGGGTTCAAACCCCAGCACCCACGTACACAACTAAGTGTCAGAGCAACAAAAGCCACGTGAAAAACTCAATAAAAATTGATTCTCTCTCTCTCTCTCCTCAGTGTCCTTCTCTCTTACAAAAAAAAAAAAAGAATACAAATAACAATAATTGCTGCCAAGGATATGAGGGGAAGGGTACACTGATGTATTTTTGGTGGGACTGCAAACTGGTACAAGCACCTTGGAAAGCAGCATGGAGGTTCTTTAAAAGACTAGAAATGGAAACACAATTTGACCCAGCTATTCCATTCCTTGGTATTTATCCAAAAGAAATCACCATACCACAGGGATACATGCATACCAAAGTTTACAGCAGTGCAATTCACAGCAAGCAAATTATGAAGTCAGCCTCGGTGCCCATCAACAGACAATCGGGTAAAGAAAATGTGGTACGTATACACAATGGAATCCTACTCAGCCATAAAGAAGAACTAAATTATTTCTCTTCCTTTTTTTAGGGGGAGGGGTAACCAGGGATTAAACCCAGGGGTGTTTAACCACTGAACCACATCCCCAATCCCTTTTATTTTGAGACAGGGGCCTTGCACAGTTGCTGAGGCTGGCTTTGAACTTGAAATCATTCTGCCTCAGTCTCCTGAGCTGCTGGGATTATAGGCATGCTCATCCATGCCAGGCTATTTCTCTGCTGTTTGATCATCTCCTAACCTAGGAGCTAATTGATTTATTTATTATGCCTATTCTTTATTTTCTAATTTCTGTAATTCAGACGTAAAGTCCCTGAGAGCAGGCTATTCTGTTGGTTTGTTTACTGATGGATACCCACACCAGTGTCTGGCACAGAGCAGGCATTTGATGGATGGATGGACGGATGCATGAAATTCTAGTTTTCTTACAATTTGTCTTCCAATTTTCCATCTCACTGGCTTTTTCCTTTTAGTTTTTGCACTATTTCTTCATCTTTATTTTCTGAACCTAGTGTTGAGTTTTGAATTTCTGTAGTGGTATTAATTTCTACAAGCTATTTTTTTTTGTTTGCTGAGTGTTCATGTTTATAATCATTGGTTTCATGAATTCACTATTTTCTCTTATTCTTGAAGTTTGTCTCTTCCTCCAACTGTGTTTCTTTTTTGCTTCCCCTCCCCCCCCTTTTTTTGAGAGAGACAGAGAATTATTTTTTCATCTTGTTTTTGTTTTTCCTCCACTTAGTTGTGTGTGTGATACTAGGGATCAAACCCCAGTCCTCATGCATGCCACTCAAGTGCTCTACCACGGAGCCACCTCTCCAGCCCCTTTTGTTTTCCATACTAGAAGGTTCTTTTCAAGTTTCTGATGACTGTCTATACATATCTAGGATGGGGGCTCACTGGGAATTTTGTCTACCCAAGTGGATCCTGTAAATGGAAGGGCCTCACTGAGTAGTGATAGGTGTCCCCGACATTTTTGCAGGGGGGGAGAGGAATAGTTAGTTCCTCAGACATGATAAATCCTCTTAGCTCTTGCCTAGGAGTAGATACCTGGCTTCCGGTGTAATGAGCCTGAGCAGAATATGCAGTAGGGTGGGGTAGGGGCCTGGCAGCCGACGCCCAGTTTAGACCTTTATCTTGCCCTAAATTGGACAAGGTATCCCTAAGATCAGAGTGTATATAGTTCAACCCTTCTTGTCTTCTGCAGGTAGAGGAGTAGGGTAGTTTTCTCTGGATTCAGGGGCTGGGGGAGGGATGCAGCTTGGAGAGTTGATGTTTGTTATAAATACCATCAACTTTCCTCCTGCTCCCCTACCCCTATACTTCTGAATGACCCAGCACCTCCCATTTCTGAGCCATTGCAGGGCTCAGTGGTATAAATCTGCCACCTTCTTCAGATCTCTCTGGAAGGCTCAAAGACTCACTGCTCCTGATTTGCTAAGACAGATTCCAATCCAATTTGCTTGCCAACTTCCAAAGTATTGTTCCTTCCACTTTCTTTTTCCTTCTGGGTTTATTCATGTTTAATTTATTTCACTCCATTTCAGTGAGGTTTCAAGAAGAAACAAAAAATCAAAATATATTCAATACCATATTGAATTGGGAAGGATTCGTGTTATGTCCTACACAAATATTTATGTAAAAATAAAAGATTTTTGCTTTTCACTTCTATTTTTCTCTTAAGAGTCTTGGATTTTTCCATACGCTTTCAAAACTAATTCAAATTTAGAGCTCACTCACATTAATTTTAGAAAAAAAGATAAAGCTTCGGAAACCAAAAAATATGAATAATCATAAAATTTTGATCCATGTGAATTTCAGTGTGGTAAAAGTAAAACATCCACACAACAAAGTTAAAGTAGAGCAGTTAGTTGCAGTGATTATAAAAACTACTTGTTGTATGAAGATGAGTCACTGGCTTAATTAAGATTAATGGATGTATTTAAAGTATTATGCAATTTTTAGTATATAGTTATTTATAATGACCCAGGGATTATAGAATTGAGTTTATACGAGGACACTGATTTTCAAATGAGACCAAGCTTTACTCCATAAATGCTTATCCGTGCAATATTATCTAAAAGTTTCTGCTCTTCAAAGACATTTAAACATTTTATTTCTTACTGTATTTTTTTATATTTTTTATTGGGGCATTACAATTATACATAATGCTGGGATTTGTTGTTATACATATTTAAGCATTTTTAAGTGATGGGTGAAGGACTGGGGATCTGACCCTCTCTACAGTTGATCACCTGCCCCATGGGGACACTCTTGCTGCTTTAAAACTCATGTCTGGGTTTTTTTTTTTTCTGTTTTAATAACTTTTTTTCCCTTTTTTGGTGGTGGGAGATCAAATCCAGGGCTCAAATGTGCTAGGCAAGTGATCTACCACTGATCTACGTCTCCAACCTCATGTCTGTTTGGGGCAAACATAAAACTCACCACTTTCCCCAGACCTTGCCATTCCCAACAGGAATTTCTCTTAGAAACATGGAAAATATTTGTTAAGCTTTACTGTCTGTATGTTGAATTACAAATACAAGATGTTAGGACTGGAGTTGTAGCGCAGTGGTAGAGCGCTTGCCTAGCATGCATTGAAGGCTTTGCTTTTATTTTCACATACAAAGTGTTCAACTTTATTTTATTTTATTTTATTTTTTAGGAAGAGGGGGCAGTGAAAGAGAGAGAAAGAGAGAAGCAATTTTTATTTAGCTTTTCATGTGGCTTTCATTGCTCCAAGACTCGATTGTGTACGTGGTGGTGCTGGGGTTTGAACTCTTGTACTTGCGCATGCCACGCAAACGCTCCAGCCCTTGAGTTATCTTTCAAGTCATGTTTTCTCACCTCTCCAAATTCTAATCAGTCCCCCTCCTGGGTCTGCAGGAAGAGCAGGTGACCGAGGTTCTGAGCTGAGGAGGCACCCAGCAGTCCTCCCAGTCCTGTGCTGTTCCAGAGAGTCACTGAGCTCTACGAAATTGTAGGCATTTTAATATTTCCACAGTGATTTCCAGAGAGGTCCATCCCCTTCCAAACCTGACCGAACCGTGATTTGAACTGCTGGTATAACACGGACTTAGAAACCGAATCTCACTAAGCCATACGCCTTTACCATAGGAGACAGTCCCAAATTACCTTAGTGAAGATAAGTGTATTTTGTCTTAATTTCTCCACAACCACCATATGATGGCTATTTCCAGTTTTTTTTTTTAAGAGAAGTACAGTGAGAGAGTGAGAGAGAGAGGGAGAGAGAGAATCAATCTTTATTGAATTTTTCACGTGGCTTTTGTTGCTCGGACACTCAGCTGTGTACGTGGGTGCTGGGGTTTGAACCTTGTACTTGCACATGCTGGGCAAGTGCCGTAACCACTGAACCATTGCTCCAGCCCCTGTTATATCCAATTTTAATAGACTATATTTAACCACCTTAAACTGATAAATGGAAAAGTTTATCAATTATAGAAGTGTTGATAAAAGCATAAATAGGAAAAGAAAAATTGAATAAATTAGATTTCATGAAAATTAAAAACTCTTTATGTTTGAAATGGGAGACAACCCATACAATGGGAGAAAATGTTTGCAAACTCTATATTTAATAAGGAATTTGTATCCCAAATATGTGTTAAAAATTCTTTTTTTCTTTTTTCCTATTTTTAAAGAAAGAGGGACAGTGAGAGAAAGAGAGAATCCATTTTTCTTTAGTTTTTCGTGTGGCTTTCGTAAGACTTCGTTGTGTACGTGGTGCTGGGGTTTGAACCCATGTACTTGGGCATGCCAGGCAAGTGCTGTAACCGCCAAGCCGCGGCTCCAGCCCTGTTAAAAAACTCTCTAACTTGATAATAAAAAGACAAATAGTGAGGCTGGAGCCGTGGCTCGGAGGTTACAGCGCTTGCCTGGCATGCGCAAGTACACAAGTTCAAACCCCAGCACCCACTTACGCACCTAAATGTCAGAGCAACAAAAGCCATACAAAAAGTTAAATAAAACTGATTCTCTCTTCTCTTACTGTCCCTCTCTTAAAGAAAATGTTCTGGAATTAAATAGTGGTAGACAATGCTCAGCACTGTAAATACCTAGTAAAAACCACACTGTATTATACACTTTTATTTTTATTAATTTTTTTTAGAGAGAAGGACAGTGAGAGAGAGAGAGAGAGAGAGAATCAATTTTTATTGAGTTTTTCACATGGCTTTCGTTGCTCTGACACTTAGTTGTATACATGGGTGCTGGGATTTGAACCCCTGTACTTGCGCATGCCAGGCAAGCGCCGTAAGTGGAGAGCCACCGCTCCAGTCCCTATTGTACACTTTTAAAGAGTGAATTTTATAGAGCGTGCATCTATATCTCAAAGCTGTTATTACAAGACAATTTCCCTGAGTATCTCACAATGATGTTTGCTTCACCATGTAGCTTATTGGAATCAAGAGCTAAGGATCTCCACTTAGCGATTTGGTTGACAGGTTTCTTCTGGCTTTTTTGAAATCCATCCAGTTTCCTCTCTTGTTTGTCTTGACGCTTATTTGTTGATGGCTTTAACGGCTACAGCAGGTTCCTGTTTAACTCGTGCTCGAGTTGTAGGAGTTTGTCATGGTGCATTTATTTCATTTTAAATGTTCTCTTAGCTCCTTAAACGTTCCACTTTCAGCCTAGAAGACATAAGCCTGAACCCCTGTTAAGGTTTCAAAGACTTCGATTCTCATTAGCCTGCTTCCCCCAGCATCCCCTCCAGGCATCCCCACCCCCACCCGACCTCCCTCATTGCTGACCTCTGTCTGTTCTCCATTACCCTCGGCCCAGCCTGGCCTCCCCAGGGTGGCACATAGAATTGTAACTCCAGATGTGGACTGACCAGGGAAGCATCTTTTGGGACGATTACTTCCCTTGATCTGGACACCATATAAATTAAGATCTCATTAGTTAGTTCATTCCTTGGCTGACACCTTGACTCATTTTCCTCCTTGAAATGGACTAAAACACCCAAGCTATGTTTGTGCAGAGGTCTGTTTTCTCATCGAAACTTCTGTTACAGTGAAATTTTTGTACTTCCATACAGGTTTTTGTTTTTTTTACTGACTTGCATTAAGTTTCATTTTGTTGGTGTCCATCTGTACAGTCTTTAGAGGTCTTCTCTAATTGACTCTTACATGCTATAACTAGGAGACCCACATCCCTCTGTGGCAAAGTCAATTGCAGAATTCCAGAGCTCTCCTTTTAAACCGTCCTTCCCTCAGAACATTGACGCTTTGCCTCTTTGACCTTTTTTGGTTTAATCAACTCTAAATCCACAGAGCTACACTATGATGCAGGTCTCAGTTCTCCCTGAACTCCACAGGAATACCATGGAAGATTCTGAGAGGGGCCCATTAGAAACCAGGAAACTTCATTTATTTCCAGACCCATTTCGTTTTTCCTTGCGTTTCCATGCAGCTTTCTAAATAAGATAGAGTTTCTTTGATCTCAAAATTAAACACAGCACCAAATGCCAAGACCACATTGTTTTGCAGAAAAAATTGATATCCACATTACTCTGCTCACAAATCAATAATTTCTAATCTTTGAAATATGGCCCTTAAAAAAAAAATTCGGGCTGGAGAGGTTGCTCAGTAGTTAGGGCGCTTGCCTGGCATGCCCAAGTACACAGGTTCAAACCCCAGCACCCATGTACACAACTAAGTGTTGGAGCAACAAAAGCCATGTGAAAAACTCAATAAAAATTGATTCTTTCTCTCTCTCACTGTCCCCTCTCGTAAAAAAACAAAAAACAAAAAAACTCCTTAAAAAAAAAAAAAGTCCCCTAAGCTGACTTAATGGATCTTTGTTCAGACTGATCTCAAACTTCTAGACTTGAGGGATCCTTCTGCCTCAGACTCCCAATGGCTGGAACTATAGCACATGTCACTTTGTCCAGTTCTTTTATTATCTTTGAATTTTGCCTTGACCATTTGATATTTTGGACAAAATATTGATTGACCTCAGTATTTGTTTCTTCAGGAAAATATTTTCTCGAATTCTATAATTAGTGAAGACTATCTTTATTTAGGTTCTCTTAAATAGTTTTATAACCTGGTGAGGATTCCCACACCTATGGTCCCAGCTGTTTGGGAGACTGAAGCAGGAGGATCTCAAGTTCAAGGTGAGTCTGGACAACTTAGCAAGACTGTGTCTTAAAATAAAAAGGCCTAGGAATGCAGCTCAGTAGGAGAACACCTGCCTAGAATATGCTAGGTCATAGATCCAATCTCTAGAACTACCAAATTAAAAAAACCCAACTTATGATAAATACAATATATAAAGTATACATCATTTTACATCCTCTAGTAGGGAATTGCAAGCTTAAAGTGCTGCTCTATGAAAGACAGAAAGCAAAAAGGAACTACTCAATTCAGTTATGAGTGCATTAAATTCATCTCCAAGCTAAGCGGAGACACTCAGAGACTTCTTTTTATAATATTCTGAAAGAATATTCTACGCTCCCTAAATCTACAAAGCGATGGGCCTTTTCTGAGTGATGGGAAGGCTGAGCAGAGCTACAAAGTGCTCCTGGACCATGTGGGGCTCTGCACATAGCCCCTGGTTCAGGGACGTGGACGTGGCCAGGTTGACCGATGCTCTGCCATTTTCACTGTCATTCATCCAAGGAACACTTGTATTCCGGGCAGGTGTTCAGCGCATGCTAGTTGATCTAGGATGTCCTTCTGCATGATGGGTGAGCACACTCGGAAGACTGAGTGTTCCTTCTTCCCTAGGACTTGCCCCACCTTTTAGATGGAAAACAGCCAACTTCTGGACAGGAACAGATGGCTCTGTCTCTGCAAGATGCAAACTTGATCTTGCTTGGAGAATCTTTCTCCTGCTAAAAATAGTGCACAAAGCAGTAAATACAAATCAAATATTCTGTAGGAATTGCAGGTGCGGCGGGTTCAGGGAAGCTTTTTTTTGTTTTTTTTTTTTGGTCAAAGCAGAGGTTTCGGGAATCATCTTTGGCCTGGAGAAGACACATGTCTCTTGGTTGTTCATCTCTGATACTGGGTGTGCTTTGCTTCAAGGAGACTTTCGAAATGTAACCGTATTAGTAGAGCTCATAACTTTGCTAGTAGATTAATGAGGATCTGAAAGATAGAGTAAGTCTGATCTGTTACTGGATAATGCGATGATTAATGTTTGTGATGCAATGAGGAAGCCCTAATTAGGAAACTACAGGGGAAAGCCCAACAGGCTTTTTCACTTAACCAGAGCTTCCCCCATCGAGAGAAATTGTGAAATGTCATTGAATGAGCTTTACGGACTCAGGATGTAAAATCAGAGGAAAGTCTATTAAATGTTGAACAGAGCCAGTAATAGAATGATCCACTGAGACTTCATATCTTTCCTTCTGAAAATTCCTAAATCAGAACAAATTACTGTGAAAATATGATTTGTGGTTATAATAATAAACCGGTCGGTGTTTGTGATGTCTCAACTCTACGGATAGTCAGTCCTTTCAAGAGCATGGGAACGGTTCCTCGCCATTTTCCAGGGGATGCTCTCCCACAATCAGATTCCCACTCTCATTTTTACTCCTGATCAATTCATAACATGAATGAGGAAAAGCAAGGACTCTCATCTTTTTTAAGTGAATTTTACATCCCCCCTTTCTTTGGACCAATAAAAACATTTTAGCATTCCAGATCTTAGTAATAGTTTTCCCTACATGGATAGTATATTGACATCAAATTACTCTTTTGTACTAGGAGAACATTCTGGAAGTAAAAATCTGAAGGAAGTTTGAAGTATCTTGCCCATACATGTGCGTTATATGAGCAACATTTTCTTATATTAGAAATATATGTATGAGGGGCTGGAGCGGTGGCTCAGCGGTTATGGCGCTTGCCCAGCATGCGCAAGTACATGGGTTCAAACCCCAGCACCCACGTACACAACTAAGTGTCAGAGCAACGAAAGCCATGTGAAAAATTCAGTAAAAATTGATTCTCTCTCTCTCCCTCCCTCATTGTCCTTCTCTCTTAAAAAAAAAAAGAAATATATGTATGAAACAATGATAAGGCCTTTTAATAACTGGTAAAATGCTCTTTTGGGTCCTAGTTGACCATTTCTGGAGGTCAATGACCAAATTCTAGAGGTTAATGACCAGCTAAGGAGTATCAATGGCCAGGGCTTTTTCAGAACTATTAATATCAACTAACCATTAATTGCTAGAAAAGTCTTGTGTCTAGGAGGCTAGGTTTTGTATACGTTAAGAAGGAAATGTAAACTCTTAATATCATCTCAATAAGCAACACCCTTTAATTTAATGTTCATGGTGATTACTGTTTTGTAGATTGGCCAATCAGACAGCTTCAACCAGCATTCTGCCCAAATACACTATAATTAAAAGTCTCCTATTTTAAAAGGAAATCAAGTCTATTAATTCCCAGCTGTTTCAGTTATGTACAATTTTTAAATCTCTTGCCGCAGATGGTCTTGTATTTTTTTTCCTAGAATCCTTGCATAGGGTCAACTATCTCTTCAGGAAGTCTACACACTGTGTCTAAATCCACGGGAAAACTCAAAATGTTCTAGGACAAAACCAAGAAGTCTTCCCAAACCAATACCATGTAAGCAACCAGCCACGTCCTCGGGCCCCAGAGAACGAACCCTCCGACCCCTTCCAATTCACTTGGGTCACCAGAGGCTTTGCATTGGGTAGTATCCCAGGTGTTTCTGTGACATCTGTTTGTTGATAGCTTGTTGATAGCTGGTTGATAGCTTGTACTGGAGCTCCAAATGCACATCGTGATTTGCTGCATAAATGAGAAACAAGTCCCTTGTGGGCCTCTTTAAACACAGTAGCACTGTCTTATTTTCAACTTTATTTAGTTTTTCATGTGGCCTTTGTTGATCCAACACTCATTTGTGTACGTGGCGCTGGGGTTCAAACTCGGGTCCTCACGCATGCTAGGCAAGCGCCATAACCGCTGAGCCACTGCTCCAGCCCAGCGCCTCTTATTTTCAAACAATCACATCGTCGCATTGATGTGACTAAATCAGAACAGGGATTCCCATATCGTTTTAGCAAAGAAAGTCTGTAAAATATAATCCTATTTTTTTAAAAAGAAGAGAAAGAACAATACTTTAAATGGTTTAAGTTATTAAACAAAGTCAGGATCCATGAAGTGATATAATCAGATGCCTCTTTTTTGGGGGAAAAAAAAAGCAAAACTTCAAGTTTCTTACGGGGCAGAGTTAGGAAGCTCAAGGCAAAGAAAACAAAAGTCCTCAAAGCACTCCCCTTAGTCTTTGCCTTACATCAATCACCTCTTCTTATTAACCTCTCACCCTCAGATGGTGCTGGGGGTGAGGAGAAAGTGTGTGCTCAGGCTTGGGGGTGAGGGCAGAGTTATAAAATGCAAATTACAGAGCAGAGGGCTGCATCTATAACAGCCATTAATGTTTATTCGGAGTCTGTCTCTGAGGCCTCAGAGTGTTTTATAAAATGTTATCTCCTTAATCCTCTGGGGCGAGTGGGTGGCAGGGTTTTTGATCTTCATCTGACAGATATTTTATCAAGGATAAAGAGAAATTAAAGGCCGGCAAAAGATCTTAACAGAAGGCAATTGGATGATGAGAAAGATTAATTTTAATGAATGCCCTCAAGAGCAATTCAGAGCAATCGAAGCTCTAGGCTTGTTTTTCAGCCGCATTTCTTAGCATTCTTCTACGTGCGGAGGTTGCAGCATTCTCAAGGAACCGGCAACGGTGCCTGCAGGAAGGGAGGGAACTTTGGTGGCTGTGGGTGGGGGTGGGGTGGTGCTGGGGACTGAACCCAGGGCCTTATGCCTCCTGCACTCTACCAACTGAGTTTTGGTTATACCAAGTTTAAAAATAAATTTAAACATTTTAAAAACACTTGTAAAAAAAAAAAAAAAAAGAGTTCAAAAGGGCAAATTCCATTCCAATATCTACTCTCCTTTCCCCAGGAAACAGTACTCTGCTTTTACCCTCTGGGTTTCTTTGTAACACTTGCATAGAAAAATCTTTTTAAGAAAATTAGTAGAGCCAGGTGCTGTGGTACATGCCTATAATCCCAGCGGCTCAGGTGGCTGAGGCAGGCCGAAGGCAAGTTCAAAGCCAGCTTCAGCAGTTGAGCAAGGCCCTGTCTCAAAATAAAGATGAAAAAGGCTGTTTGTTGCCCAGTGGTTAAGCGCTCCTGGGTTCAATTCCTGGTAGCAAAAAAAAGTAGACAATTTACAGTCCATATGATGTATATATATATTTAATGAAAATTGGGGAATGGGCTCGTAGCTCAGTAGTAAACCACTTGCCTAGCACAGGTTGGATCCTCAGCACCTCATAAAAATAAATAAATAAAATTGTAAAATCAGAAAAAAGGAATACTAACAAAAATAAAGGCATTGCATCCATCTACAACTAAAAAAGTTTTTAAAAATTTAATGGAAATTAAGCAGAAAGAAAAAACGCAGTGCATTGAAGGTTTTTTTTTTTTTTTTAGAAAGAGGGACAGTGAGAGAGAGAAAGACAGAATCAATTTTATTTAGCTTTTTAGCTTTTCATGTGGGCTTTGTTGCTCCAAGACTTTGTTGTATACGTGGTGGTGCTGGGGTTTGAACTCGTGAACTCACGCATGCCAGGCAAGTGCTGTAACTGCTGAGCCACCACTGAAGCCCCTTGAAGGGCTCTTTGAATCTTTTTTATGGATGTATATGCTTAACAGCATGCACTTGCTTCATCTGGACGGCCAGTTGCATCAAAGAAATTTCAAGCAGATTTCCAAATCACCGAGACTTTTTAAATGTTTTAAAAGGAGGTGATTTTGCTCCTTTTCCTGATTCCAGTCTTCGGTTCTTTAACAATTTTGGTCTTGATTGAATAAACTTGATATGGGAATTTGGGGGCAACTAATCACAGGAATAAGGATGGAAACTAGAAAAGAATTAAATCAGGGTTGCTGGTGGGGGTAGGGTGAGAATGGTACTTAAGGATCATGTGCGATCTTACACCCACCTCCCAATGTTTGACATTTGTAAAGCCCAAGGGTATCAGCATTTACACACAAACCAAATCTTCCAGGACGGTTGAACCCAGACACTTCTTTCCCATTCTCCTGAGCTCTGAAGCAGGTAGGGAGCAGCTCAGGATCTTACTGAAATGCAAATTCTGGGGGTTAGAGTGGTGGCTTAGCAGTTGGAGCGCTTGGCTGGCATGTGCCCCAGCACCACATATACACCTAAGTGTTGGAGAAATAAAGTCCAGATGAAAAAAAAAATAAATTTGATTCTCTCTCTCATTCTCTAAAAAAAAAAAAATGAAATGCAAATTCTGGGGAAGGCCCCAACGTCTACATTTTTCTTTTCTTTTTTCTTTCTTTCTTTCTTTTTTTTTTTTTTGTTTTTGTTCTTTTGGGTTTTGTTTTGTTTTGTTTTGGTATCAGGGATTAAACCCAGGGGTGCTTAACAGCTGAGTCACATCCCCAGCACCCCCTCCCCTTTTTTTTTGAGACAGGGTCTCACTCTTAGGGCCTGGATAAATTGCTGAGGCTGGCTTTGAACTTGTGATCCTTCTGCCTCAGACTCCCAAACCACTGGGATTACAAGTATGGGCCACCACACCCGCTTGTGTCCACATTCCTAACATGCTCACAGGCGATGTCCTAGATACGTGTCCAGGGAGCCAACTTTTTATTACTGTTTTAATTGTACAAATGTATTCGTTATGGTGTGATAATTTAATACCTATATAATATATAAGGTTCAAGGAAGGGTAGTTAACATTTCTATCTTTTTTTTTTTAAGAGAGAGGGACAGTGAGAGAGAGACAGAGAAAGAAATAATTTTTATTCCGTTTTTCATGTGCCTTTTGTTGCTCTGAGACTTCATTGGGTACATGGTGCTGGGGTTATGAACTCATGTACTTGCACATGTCAGGCAAGCACCGTAACTGCTGAGCCACCACTCCAGCCCCCATTTCTATCTTCTTAAAGACTTACAGAAGTTTTTTACTGGGCTGGAGCAGTTGATCAGTGGTTATGGCGCTTGCCTGGCATGCACAGGGATGTGAGTTCAAACCCACTGCACCATGTACACAATGAAGTGTCGGAGCAACAAAAGCCACATGAAAAACTAAACAAAATTGATTCTCTCTTTCTCTCTCCCTGTCCCTCTCTCTTAAAAAAAAATGTTGCTGACTAATGTGATGTCTGTGTATATGTGTGGGGTACAGGGTGATATTTCAACAAACACACACACACACACACACACGCACACACATGCGAGCGTGCACACACACGCAGCACAGGCTGATCCAGCCCCGGTAATTAGCACTTCTATCTCCTTATCTTTACTTTGTGTTTGGACTCACGCCTCTTTTCCAGTTTCCTAAGTGTTGGAAGATTTAGACAGGACCTGCACCTGTGATCACCGGGCATGACTGACTACCTTGGCTGCAAAGATTCAATTTTCCTTTTACTTTTTTTTTTCTTTTTTTAAAGAGAGAAGGACAGTGAGCAAGAGAGAGAATCAATTTTTATTGAGTTTTTCACATGGCTTTCGTTGCTCTGACACTTAGTTGTGTACGTGGGTGCTGGGGTTTTGAACCTGTGTACTCGCGCATGCCTGGCAAGCGCCGTAACCATCGAGCCACCGCTCCAGCCCCCTATTTTCCTTTTTCTCACATCACTGGTTGGGAGGTTGGCGGACAGGCGAGTGTGTCATTCCACAATGCCTCCGGGATCTCACTCAGGTCCTCTGACCAGATTTTGCTTTGCTTTCTTCCTGGGGTGACTTTCTTCTCAGACTCATAGTAGGGCTGCTGTCCTTCCATGCATCACATCGTTTTCCATGCAGGAAACAGGTCATGGGACAATGCAAAAGGTCTATGCCAGCTGATCTGCCTTTTCCATCAGGAAGACAGATTGCTGCTTCTCTGTGGCCAGTGGGTTCCTAACATGTCATCGGCCAGAATGACAGTACCCAACCATGTGCAGTTCCATGGATTTCCTCAGCCAGGCACACAGATGGGCCCCTACTTACAATGGCTCAACTAATGATTTTCAACTTCCTGATGATGTGAAAGCAATAAGCATTTAGTGGACACTCCGCTTGAAATTCTGAATTTTGATCTTTTCCCAGACTATGGTCTGATTCTCTCTCAATTCAGAGAGGGCTGCAGCTTCTGATCAGCATGCAATCTCAAGGGAAAGAGCCGTTCTCTACAGAGTGCTGTGCCGACAGCCTTCTGCTGTGATATTATCTTGTGTTTTTGCATCCTGTCGTGATGAAACCCCATCTGTGTGCGTACACCAGGTCTTCTCCGCTTTATTATAAAAGATTCCTGATGGCTAAGGTAACTGCTCCGAGGTAGGCTACTCTAGGCCGTGATAGGTCAGGCACATCAAATGCATTTTTTTTATTCATTAAAGAAGGTCTTACAATTAGGAGTGAATCATTGTCAAACAATCAAGAAGAAATGTATAATGACAGAGCAAGCCAAGGCTAACGCCATTCCATGGTTTCCCCCCTTGGGTTCCCCATGGTTCCATGTTTCCCCCTATGTAACCCTGGGTTAATTGGAGTTCTCATGGAAGTTGAAGATTCCCCACTGAGTTGATTCCCCCATACTCCCTCCTTCCAGTCTCCTTGATATCCTTCCTAATCCCTCCCCTCTCCCTCCCCCGTCCCTACGTCTCCAGGTATCCTGGGCAAGGTTCCCTCTGTTTGTGTAAAAATGCATACATGTTGAGGTGATTATTAGCTTAGCTATCTATCGTACTGTTTCCGATTGTATTCTAGCTTCCACAAATGAGAGAAAACATTTGGCCCTTGAGTCTCTGAGTTTGGGATATTTCACTTAACATAATTCTTTCCATCTCCATCCATTTGGCTGCAAATGCCATAATATCATTTTCTCTAATGGCCGAGTAGTATTCCATTGTATATATGCACCAAAGTTTTTAAATCCACTTGTCAAGTGAGGGGCATCTGGGTTGGTTCCATAATTTAGCTATAGTAAATTGAGCTGCTATAAACATTGTTGAAGCTGTATCTCTATAATATGCCAATTCTAGCTCTTTTGGGAAGATACCCAGGAGTGGGCTAGCTGGGTCATACGGTGGTTCCAGCCCTAGTTTTTTGAGGAGTCTCCACACTGCTTTCCAGAGTGGCTGTACCAGTTTGCAGCCCCACCAGCAATGTGACAGTGTTCCTCTTGTTCCACGGTTCAAATGCATTTTCGACCCTACAATTTGTGACGGGTTACCCCATGAAGAGCTGAGGAGCACGTCCATTATCATCCTGTGCAAAGTAATGATTCTGTTAGGAAGAAGGGGCGCACAGACGATGGTGAGATGTTGTAGGTGGAATGACGCCCGCCTAGCCATGTACATGCTCTAAGCTCTAGGACCTTTGCAGATGTGATTAAGTCAAGGATCTAGAGTTGGGAGGATTGTCCTGGATTTATCTGGGTGGCCCCATGGAATTATTGGGTTCCTAGAAGACAGTTGGGTCAGAGACAGAGAAGGACATCGTTGGAGTAATGTGGACTAATTGGGGTTGGAGTAACTTGGGGCTGCAAGCGAAGGAAAATAGCATTGTAGGGGCTGGAAAGGGTGAGGGAATGGACTCCCCCTGAGCTTACAGAGGGAATGCAGCCCTGACACCCCTTTTATTTTACTTTGGACTTCTGACCAAACTTCCTCAGAACTGTGAGATGAGTTGTGCTGTTTGTTGCAGTTGCTTGTCTGTTTGGTACCAGGGATCGACTCCAGCGGCACTTTACCACTGAGTTACATCCCCATTTCTTTTTATTTTTATTTCCAGACAGGGTCTTGCTGCGTTCCTTAGGGCCTTGCTAAACTGCTAACGCTGACCTCAAACTTGCAATCCTCCGCTCTCAGCCTCCTGAGTCACCGGGATTACAGGTGTGCAGCACCATTCCCAGTTCACGTCGGTGCTGTTTAAAGCCACTGAGTTTGTGGATTCGTTATAGCACTGATAGGAAACGAACACAGCAGCTGACTTTATTTATCACAAAATTCAAGTTAGGAGGAGCTGTGAGGAGGCCAGCGGAGAGGAGAGAGGAAAAAGTAGGATGCTACAGCACTTTGTGGTCACCGAGAGGGACAAGCATAGTGCAGACCAGAGCAGTGCGTGGACCCCACCTCCTGGTGTGGACTCCCACCGAGAAGACATGACATACGCACACGCAGCCAATGAAGCATGGGGTAGTTCCCTTTCTCTGCAGTTTTACTTTCTGTGGTTTCAGCTACCTCTCTGCTCAACAGCAATCTGAAAATATTAAGTGAAAAATTCCAGAAGTAATAAGTCAGAACTTTTAAATCATGCTCCATTCTGAGTACCATGGTGAAATCTCATAACATCCTCCTCTGTCCTGCCTGGGACGTGAACCATCCCTTGGTCCAGTGTATCCATTCTGTATATGCTACCCCCCCATTAGTCACTTAGTCGATACCTCAGTTATCATATTATCTCCCTTGGCATCATAGTGAGTGTGTTCAAGTAACCCCTATTTTACTTAATGATGACCTCAAAGTTTAAGAGTAGTTATGTTGGCAACTTTATTATAGTGTATGGTATGATAGTTCTATTTTATTGTTAGTTGTTACTCTCTCACTGTGCCTAGTTTACAAACTAAACTTTAGCATGGATATGAATTATTGAAAAGGCTTTATGTACATCTCAGTAGGATCTGTGGTTTCAGACATACACTGGGGTACTGGTACCTATCCCCCAGGAGCAATGGGTGACTGCTATAACTTTCTCAAACGGTCAACATCCTCTCATTTGGTTGTTGCATTTTATATTGGCAAGAGACTATTTCTTAGATGGCATCGTGGACTGCCAGGGAACATGATTATCCAGCCTAAAACCCTGTTCAGATTACACTGGAGCAATCTGAGGCATGAAGTCATTTTCCTGAAGGCTGAGAACAGTAACGTCTGGAACCCTGCTTCAGAGTGACTTCTACCACAGTCCGCTGCTTCCTGCTTAGAGGGTTCAGATAAAATCCAGAATGAGCAAACTGAATTTAACTTCCAGATAAACAACGAATCACTTCTTAGCGTAAATAGTGTTTGCCTTCCTTATTGCTCCTATCGTAAATTACAGTGGCTTAAAGCAATACAAATTTATCTTACCTTACTATGTGTCACCAATCTCACTGAGGGGCTAGAGTGGTGGCTTAGCGGTAGCACTTGCCTGGCATGTGTGAGGGCCTGAGTTCAAACCCCAGCAACCTCATACACAACTAAGTGTTGGAGAAATAAAACAAAAGAATAAATAAAAATGGATTCTCTCTCTCTCTCTCTCTCTCCAAAAAAAGGAAAACAAAGAAATCCCTCTGAGTCCCACTTTAATCAAGGTGTGTGGCAGGGTGGTGTTCCCTCTGAAGAATCTAAAAGAGAATCCACATTTCAGTCCTGGTGGACCCTTCAGTTTCTCTCTGACTCTGCCCCTCCTGCCTCCCTCTTATTAGAACCCTTGTGATTATATTGGACCCCCTAAGCTATTCCAAGATAATCTCCCAATCTGAAGAACCTTAATGTATTCACATGGGCAAAAATCCCTTGTGTCATGTAAGGGAACTTATTCACACGTTCCAGGTATTAGTGAAGTAGGACAGAAGCAAAACAGATAGGTAGAAAGGAAATAAACAGGGAAGGGGAAATAATATATGACTTTAAGAAGCTTCATGAAATACCCTCCCCTTTATAAAGAAGTCCCCAAGCTGCCATGGTGGCGCGCCTCAGCAGCTTAGCGAGCCCCTAAGCAACTTGGTGAAACCTTGTCTCAAAAATTAAACAAATAAGGATTGGAGATGTGGCTCAGTGGTTAAGCATCTCTACGTTCAATCCTTGGAACCAAAAGAGAAAGAAAAAAAGGCCCAAACCCCAAAACCTGTCTCACTCTCTACCAACCATACTGTCTTTCTTAGAGCACACATTCTGCTCTATGGTTTGCTTTCCTGAATAAATCTCTTTGCTTTCATAAATAAATCTTTGTGCCTCCTTGGAGGCACCCTGAAATTCATTTCTATAGAGTAAGTCAAGCAACTTCCAGGGCTGAGTTGAGGTCCTCTTCTCCCTCCTGGAGAACCTCCTTGACATTAGGACATGGACTCCTCTCCCCACCACCTTGGTACCACCAATTGAACCCAGGGCTTTATTTATGCATGCTAGGCAGGCACTTTATCTCTAAGCCACATCTCCAGCCCCAGGACCCCATTTTGGTGGGCTATTTTCCTGCCTACCCCAGTATGTCCCAAATAGTGCCTGAGAAATATTTATACTGAAAAATTATCCTTGTTTTCCTGACATTTAAATTAACTGGGTATACTTTCCCCCTCCCCAAATTTGGGAAGCCTCTTTTTAGGAGGTGTGGATGGAGCGTATTTTATTATAACTATTGCATCTAAGAATTTAACAATAAACAAAAAAAATTGTCTTTGGATGGGTGAAGCCCCCTTGCCGTAAAAGCTTTCCCATTAGTGAACACCGACCCTTGTCTTTTAAGATTCCATAGTATCATTTTAGTAAAAGGCTGCTGAGTGATTTCTGTTCAATTAATCTTCAACACAGCCCCAGAATGACTGTACATATCACAGCAGTCAGAGAGAAAGGATGCCAAGTATTTATTTTAAACATTTCCAATTTTCCCAAACACCAAATGGTTCAATTCTTTCAACCAGCCCATTAATAAAGCTGCTATCCAAAAATGTGGGTCTAAACATGGCTCAGTTTGGCTGTGCTTCATTATTGAGTGTATAGAATGTCATTTCCCCTTTAACCAAAACACGGCAGGGGCGAAAGAGGGGCTGGGGAGAGGGGGCTCTCGCAGCCCAGGGTGGGTTCAGAATCCATGTCTCCGTGCCTGACAGTGCTGAAACAGCCCCTGATCCCCACCCAAGCTCCTGTCCTCATGCTCCCTTGGAAAATTCACCTCTCCGGGCGCTGGAGTCTTTCTCTTGCTTGACTCTTGTCACATCTGATGTCAGCAGTGGTCTCTCTTCCTGCCTGAAGGCAGCTGAATTCATCTACCCCTGACTCCAGAAAGCAGTTGAAATGTCTCTTTCCTCACATAAACCTCCTGGGGACCTCCCTTAATGACAGTATTAAAACTGATTATAATCGTTGGTATTCGTTCCTGTGCAAATGCTACAGTTTTTAAGTCTATTTTAAAAAATGCCTTAAGTAGACTGCTCTGGTATTGAGAAAAGTCATCAAAACCTTAGAAATGAAGCCAAGAGTTTGTCTTGGTAATGTCATACTAAAAAATCGTTTAATAGGTCCAGTCTGCCTCTAGGTGTAGAAGGTTTAGGTCAGTCCATTTTCTGAGGCTATGGCAAAAGACCCAAAGCTGGGTGCTTCATAAAGAAAAGATGTTTATTTAGTTCACAGTTTGGGAGGCTAAAAGTCCAAGATAGGGTGGCCTCATTTGTTCAGCCTCTGGCAAGGGGCCCCTTGGTTATATTACAACATGGTCCTAAGTAGAAACGGCTGCTTGCAGAAGAGACTTGTAGGGAGCTCACTTTATAATTACTGCTGCTGAAAGTGTTTCCCCTCATTATCTAATTACCTGGCACCAAATCCCACTCCCTGAAGGCCACACCACCTTAACATCACAGCACTGGGGACCAACCCTCTAGCACATGAACCTTTGGGGTACAAAGACCTTCAGACCATAGCAAAGTCCCACCATTATTTTACTTAGCCTGTTTCTATTAATTAAAGACTCAGGCTCCACACAACAAAGTACCAAGTTGTAGATTTATGTCCAGTGCAAATGCAAATGATTTATTTCAGGTAGAAGAGAGCTCTAAAAGTCAGTATTTCATTACACATCACCTGGTTTTATATCTAACCTAGTGATGCAATGCTATTCTCACCTTTTTTTTACAGTGCCCTTCCTGATAGGTGACATAGTCCCTTGCGCCTGCTCTCAACACCAGCTCACTAGCTTTACACTTTTGCTGAATCTCTCATTAATCGAATGGAATACAACTTGATATGTACCCATTCTATTATTATGAGAGTCATGTTTTGATTTTTTTAATTCATGCACTGTTTATACCATAAGTCAGCCCATCTGGCTTATGCTGTGGATATGGTTTCTTTCTTTGTGGCAATGCTAGGGATTGAATTCAGGACCTCACACGCACTAGGCAAGTGCTCTATCTCATAGCTACATCCCCAGACTTTTCTTCTTCTTCTTCCCCTCCTCCTCCTCCTCCTCCTCCTCCTTCTTCTTTTCTTCTTCTTCTTCTTCTTCATCCTCCTCTTCTTCCCCTTCTCCTCCTCCTCCTCCCCCCTCCTCCTCCCCCTCCTCCCCCCTTCTTCTTTTCAAAGAGAGAGGGACAGTGAGAGAGAGAGAGAGAGGAGAGAGAGAAACAATTTTTATTTAGTTTTCATGTGCCCTTTGTTGCTCTGAGACTTCTTTGGGTACTTGGGTGCTAAGGTCTGAACCCGCGTACTTGTGCATGCCAGGCAAGCACCGTAACTGCTGAGCCACCGCTCCAGCCCTTCCTTTTGTTTTTTTAACTGACAGTATGAATGTCCATATTTCTTTTGCATGGCATTCAAGGTTCTTCATGGTCTCAGCTGCTCTCTCTTCTGCGATGCTTCCCCAGCCTCCTCTTTCACACCCCATTCCACTCCTCCCTCAAACAGAATCATATGCCCTCTCATCTTTTGCCTCCCAAACACATTTGTTAATCAGTTGAACTGTCCTCCTATCCTTCTGCTTGGCATGTAACCTGGATGTTAATTTCCATCTTCTGGTCACCCTGCAGGCTTTAAGCGGGGAATGCTACCCACCCTGGCCCAGTCAGCATTATTCTCAGGACGTTTATGGTAATGAGCCAATAAAACCTCTCTTTCTTCCCCACTGGACGCGGACGAAGCCTGTAGCCCTGGAATCTGGTGGCGGCTGACTCTGGGTGTTGAGAAGAGCCAATCTCAGAAGGAAGCCAGTATCGCAGAAAGCAGCCGGGGACTGGGATGAGAGCAGAGTGAGGCTGTGGTGATGTGACTTTGCAGATCAGAGCTGGAGAGACGCTTGCAGCAGAGCCCGCTGGTCATGTAAGCCTGCTTGAGTCAGAAGCCTCCTTGCTGATACAGAATCTGTATTATTCACATGAGTGTTTCCTGAATCATTTTGTATCTGACTTTTGCTCAAAGAGGAACATTTTTATGTTGTGAGCACCTTGCTTAGTTTCTAGCTCAGCCAGTAGTCAGTCTGCGTGGCCTGAGAAAATACTTTTGGGGGCTATAGTCTCGAAATTTTATAAGTAATGAAATGAAAACCTAACCTGCCCCACCTTCTGCAGACTCTGGTGTCTCCAAAATACCAATGCTTGATTACCTTTCCTGGCATTTCGCCCATCTCACCCGGAGCCCCATGAATCTTTCTATACCTTATCCTGCGTCAGCCCCGACATACTTCTGGAAAATTCCAAGAAGATACACCTGGGCAGTGAGCCAGACTCACAAATTGTGGGTTTAACGGCATCCTCCATAAATACACCCATGTCATATGTAAACAAGATGCACTTAGTCAGGGGCTGGAGCAGTGGCTTGGCGGGCAAACTCCCTAACCGCCAAGTACACGGGTTCAAACCCAGCACCCACATACACAGCTAAGTGTCAGAGCAACGAAAACCATGTGAAAAACTCAATAAAGGGGACAGGGACGGGGGAGGGATTAGGAAGGATATCTAGGAGACTGGAGGGAGGGAGTATGGGGGAATCATCTCAGAAGGAGATCTCTGACCTCCATGAGAAGTCCATTGAATACAGGGGTTCTTTTGGGGGAACATAGAACCATGTGGAATCCAAGGGGGGAAACCATGGCATGGATCAGCCTTGGCTAACTATGTGCTGTTCTTGATTGATAATGATTTTCCCTCAATTGTAAGTTCATATTCAACTAATTAAAAAAAAACACAAAAAACAGGACTCCAAGATCCAGGTATTATATGCAATAAAATGCTGTACACAGTTTAAAAAAAAAACTCAATAAAAACTGATTCTCTCTGTGCCTCTCTCTCATTGTCCTTCTCTCTTAAAAAAAAAAAAAAAAGATGTACTTAATCACTTGCAACTTCAGATTTCAAGCAACTGTGGAAACTCAGCATTACTTGGGGGAGGTCCACTGTGAAATCTGTGGGCCTCACTCTCTGAGCGGCCTCACCTCAGGACCTGGCTGGGAAATCACCCCGGGGAAACAAGGGATTTTGCTGGCAGATTCCAAGGACCTGAGAAGGAAGCTCTTCTCAGCAGCCAGGCTCAAATTCTGGGAAGCACTTGGGAAGCATCTCCCCCCAGCTGACATCTGCACATCTCCGCCTGATGAGTGCCTGCCTGGAGAACGGCTTTGTGTGGCTTTGTGACAACGACATCAGTTTTGCTCATCGTACTTCTTATATGACGCTTGTGCAAAGAAGAATTCGAAACATCTGCAGGGAGACCAAGCCAGGAGAATGATTTTATGCTTAATATGTTCACAGCCATTGGCAGTAGCAAGAAAAAAAAAAAAATAAAAAACCTTTCTCTGAACTGATTGGAGTAGATGGGAGTCAGATAGATTTTAATAGTTTAAAATGGAATCCAGCAAGCTCCTAAACACCAAAGCAGGAAATCTATTTCATTTCTTAAATAAAATTGGTATTGATTCTAAAACTACCGAATAACATCAAAGTGAGCCTTACCAGTACCATATTACAGATGGGATTTGCTGCTGTGTAGTTTCCCAGAATCTACTTCATCCGGGACAAACTGCTGCTCATGATTTATGTGATTTCCCACTGTTTACACCTTAAAAAGCATAGTGAAATGACTAGTATCACCCCGATTTTTATGCCAGAGCTAGAAATCTTTCCTGCCCACCACCACCTGGGGCAGCTTAAGGTGTGGTGTCACCTTTTCAACATGAAACACCCTCAATCCCTATATTTCTTTTTCTCCCTCTTGATTCATGAAACACCCAGAGGTAAAAACATTAAGTAGGTGTGTGAGGCAGACACCGGCACAAGAAAGCAGGATTTACGACTTGTGTCTTAGAGACTTGCTAACGGGCTTGCTGACACTTCTTTCTTTCTTTGACTTGATACCTGATGCCTTCACCAGCGTGAAATATAAAACGGTTGAGCCATGCTTGTGAGGTACAATGATGGACACCTACAAGTTATTTTATTTTTTTTCTAAAGAGAGAAGGACAGTGGGAGAGAGAGAGAGAGAGGGAGAGAATCAATTTTTATAGAGTTTTTCACATGGCTTTTGTTACTCCGACACTTAGTTGTGTGCGTGGTGCTGGGGTTTGAACCCGTGTACTTGCGCATGCCAGGCAGGCGCTGTAACGGCTGAGCCACCGATTCAGCCCCTCTACAGGTTATTTTTAACAATAATGATGCCCCACAGGTACGTCGTGGGTTTTAATTTTGATGGGTGAGTCTGAAATATTTCATATCAGTGGGGCACACGACTACATCGTGTCTTCTCTCTCCAAATGGAGAATGTTTGAAGGAGGTCAGATTCAAATTTTTACACAGCACATAGGCAGCTGCTAACCTCCACCTTGCCTACAAGGCTTCCATTTTTATTTCAGGAAGAAAGCGATTCTATCCTCAAAAACAGTTGCTAATCATTTTAGGATACCTCTGCGCAGGCCACGGAACACAAGTTTGTAAAGCTGAATGGCATCTGTGGGAGTTTCTTGGTGAAAATAGGCCTCCATTCATCTGTATGAGTGTCTTACTCAGTGCATTAGTTTGGATCTTGAATGGCCCCCAAGGCCCACATTTTTTTTCAATAAATTGTTTTATTTCATGGAGTGGAGAAGTCCGGAACCCTTTAGAAATCGACGAAAAAGCTTGCGTTATGACAAACATTGAGAAGCTGGACCTCAGCATTTACGGCGCTTGCCCAGCATGCTCAAGTCCGCGAGTTCAAACCCCAGCACCACGTACTCAATGAAGTCTTGGAGCAATGAAAGGCACTTGAAAAACTAAATAAAATTGATTCTCTCTCTCTCTCTCTCTTAGTGCATTCTCAACACATGCTGCTTTATTGCTAAAAACATACATATACACAGGTGCACAGTTTCCAACTCTTAAAACAGTTCAAGGAATAAAATTTCATCTTCAAAACTCCCAAAGATGCATAGATTAAAAAGCAAGCTGCCTTTTGTAATACTTCAAACATACCCAATAAAATTCTTTTAACATCTTAGAGACCAATGCTGCAATGACGTATGTAGAACACCAAGTAAATACAGTGATCAATTCCTGTACTTAAGGGACAGTAAATAAGCTATTGACAAGAGCATACTGATAAACTGAAACTTTTTTTTTGTTTTTAAGAGAGGGAGAGAGAGAAAGAGAGAGACTATGTTTTAGTTATGTATTCATCTGCCCTTTGTTTCTACGACACTTAGTTGTGCATGTGGTGCTGGGTTTGAACCTGGGTCCTCACACATGCCAGGCAAGCACTCGAACCGCTGAGCCACCATTCCAGCCCAACCTGAAACTTTTTAATTACAGAAAATGAGTGATCTTAAGATCATCATGACTAATACTGCTGTTTTAAGATGATATCATTGCCAGAATATCTTCCTTACCCTCGGGAGGAAGAAAAAAATTTTTTGAGGTGCTGGGGATTAAACCTGGGTAAGATATGTACATTTCATGGTTTCTTTACCTATTCACCTATCAGTTGACATTTAGGGTGTGTGATGGTTATTTATTTATTTATTTATTTATTTTTCTGTACTGGGGATTGAACCCACGGGTGTTTTACTGCTAAGTTACATCCCTAGCCCTTTTAATTTTTTAAAAGTTTGAGACAGAGTCTCACTAAGTTGTTGGGGTTCTTTCTAAGTTGCTGATGTTCTTTTTTTATTTTTTATTAAGGAGTTGAATTATTGTACAATCATAAGTGCACATAAAGTAACAATATGATATGCATTTGTTCTTAAACTGGAATTACCCCCACATCACCCACTCTTGATTCTTCCATATTTTGCTGCTGTAAGAGATATACATGTTTAGATGGTGAATTTTCCAGAATTAAATGATTGCATAAGTATTTTTTGGATTCTCAGGGGGGGTGAAGAGTGTGCTACATTGTTGATGGTCTCCCTAGATCCCTCCTATCCTCTCTCCCTCCCCCATCCCTCCACCTCTCCTCTACCACACATATCTATGGTTCCCCTAGGCTGATGTTGTTCTAAAACTTGAGATTCTCCTGTGTTAGCCCCCTGAGTCACTGGGATTACAGGCACATGCCACCCTGCCCAGCTATGATGGTTAATTTTATGTGTCAATTTGACGGCACTCCAGTATCCCAGACTAGTGATTAAAACATTATTCTCGATGCGTCTGTAAGATTGTTTCCAGGCAGAATAATATTTGAACCCCTAGTCTGAGAAAAAAGGATGGCTCTTACCTTGTGGGCAGGCATCATCCAATCTATCCAGGGCCCAAAAATGTCAAAAAGGTAGAGTAAGGGCAAATTTGCCCCTCAGTCTGACCTGGAACTTCCATCCTTCCCTGCCCTGAGATGGTGGCACTAATCCTTGTCCTTTCAAACTCCATCGACATTTAGAGCATTGCTCGTCTTCACTACCCCATCCCTAGCTCCTGGTCCTAAGGCCTTCAGATCAGCTTTCAGACAGCAGATTGTAGGACTTTCTGGCCTCCATTATTACATGGGTTAATACCCATAATAAATTACACACACACACACACACACACACACACACACACACACAGATATTTAAAATACAGGGGTTGGAATGGTGGCTCAGCATTTACGGTGCTTGCCTGGCATACACGAGTACGCGAGTTCAAACCCCAGTACCCACGTGCACAATTAAGTGTCTGAGCAACGAAGGCCATGTGAAAACCTCAATAAAAATTGATTCTCTCTCTCCTCTCTCTCTCTCTCTCACTGTCCTTCTCTCTTTAAAAAAAATTAAAAAATAAAATACATATACAATAGGATACTCCAGAGCAACAAAACCAATTATCTAAGATAGATATAGAATATATATTACACATACCATACACTATTACATGTATCTATTATATATCTATTATATACACAAAAATATGTTCTGGGTTTTGGGGATTTTTCTGTTTCTCTGGAGAACTTTGACAAATACAGGTTATTTCCAGTTTTGGGCTGTTCCAAAAAAAAAAAACTGCTGTGAACTTCCATATACAACTCCTTTTATCTACAGATATTTTCATTTCTTTTGGGTAAAGTCCAAGAAACTTAGAGTTATGATCCCTGGAAGTCAAATGGCTGGTCTGTACCTTGGCCTGTGCTGAACTCGCTAAGAAACTGTCTGTCTTCCAGTTTGTCGGTTCTGTATTCTCATTAGCAGGGGGGAGAATTTCAGCTGTTCCCTGTCTTCACCATCACTTGGTCTGGTGACTCTTTTTAATTTTAGCCACTCTAATGAGCATGCATTAGTGTCTCATTATGGTTTAATTTGCATTTTCCTAGTGACTAATGATGTCAAATAACTTTCCCAACTTATTCGCTATCTAAACATTTTAATTGATCTGTTTGACTCTTTTGGTGACTTTAAAAATATGGGGTTGTATATTTCCATATTATTGGGCTTCAAGAGAATTCTTTATAGTTTTTGGATATAAGTCCTTTATCAGATACATAATTCACAAATATCTTCTCTCAGATTGTGGTTTATCTTTTCATTCCCTTTAACACAGTTGTTGGAAGAGGTGAAGTTTTTAATTTGATGAAGTCTAACTTACCAATTTAAAAAACAGGATTGTGTGTTTACTGTTCTAAAACATATTTGAAGAATTCGAAGTTTCAAAGAGTTTCTTCTATGTTTTTACCTTGAAGATTTATAGTTTTAGAATTTATATCTAGGTCTGTGATCCACTTTGAATTAACTTTTATGTTTTGTGGGAGACAGGAACTGAATTGTATTTTTTTTCACGTGTAGATATCCACTTGTTTCAGCACCAGTTCTTGAAAAGACAATCATTTTTTTGAAATTACTTTATTCTTTTATTAAAAGTCAACTGACAATATCCAACTTGGTTTGTTTCTGAACTCTGTTTTCTCCCATTAATCTATTTTTATGCATAATACATTGTGTTTATTATTATAGCTTTATGCAGTTAAGTAATATAAATTCTCTTTTGTTCTTTTTCAATGTTGCTTTGGTTATTTAAGTATTTTGCGTTTCCATATGAATTTTGAAATCCCCTCATTAATTTGAACAAAAAATCCCAGATCTTCTAGGATTTGATTTGGATTGCTTTGAATCTGTAGATCGATTTGGGGATAACTGACATCTTTAACAGTATTTCATTTTCCAACCTATGAACATAATATATATCTTTTTTATTTATGTTTCCTTTAATTCTCTCAACAACGTTTC